>SCDY01000197.1:0-82402 GCA_004143825.1 Drosophila micromelanica
TTTTTTTTCAAAATTTAGATTTGCGAATTTATATGTTTAATCGATTGTGGTGGTCAAAATTAGCATAAAACACAACATTTAAGCTGATTCTGAGGGGGTAAAATTTTTCGTCAAAAATCATGCCAAAATCGACAAAAATGTTGACTTGTAAAGCCTTCGGATATATACCTCCCATATTTCAAACACTCATAACTTTGTCAAAACTGAACCGATTTTCATGTTTGATGGCATTTTGATCATAATTTTTCATTTATACCGATTTTCCATTCAAAATTTATGTAATTTTGAAAAAAAAAATTTTAGATTTTTTTTGTCAAAAAATCATGTACTCCCCCCTTAGTTATTTTTGAAAAAAAAAATTTTTCAAAATTTAGATTTGCGAATTTATATGTTTAATCGATTGTGATGGTCAAAATTAGCATAAAACACAACATTTAAGCTGATTCTGAGGGGGTCAAATTTTCCGTCAAAAATCATGCCAAAATCGACAAAAATTTTGACTTGTAAGTCCCTCGGGTCTATACCTCACATATTTCAAACTCCCATAACTTTGTCAAAACTGAACCGATTTTCATGTTTGATGGCATTTTGGTCATAATTTTTCATTTATACCGATTTTCCATTCAAAATTTATGTATTTTTGAAAAAAACAATTTTAGATTTTTTTGGTCAAATAATCATGTACCCCCCCTTAGTAATTCAAAAATTTTTTTTTCAAAATTTAGATTTGCGAATTTATATGTTTAATCGATTGTGGTAGTCAAAATTAGTATAAAACACAACATTTAATCTGATTCTGAGGGGGTTAAATTTTTCGTCAAAAATCATGCCAAATCGACAAAATTTATATGTTTAATTGATTGTGGTGGTCAAAATTAGTAATTTTTGGTCAAAAAATCATGCACCCCTTAGTTAGAGTATTGAATCTTCTACTTAACAATTGGCCGCTTTTTTATCAGCTATAAATGATTTTTTTTTTCGGAACAATTGTCAACATGCTTTGGCGGAGAGAGGGACGCTGCGTGGGAGTCAATCGTTTGTGGCACATCGGTTATATTCAGGTCATTTGTGTTTCATTGTCCTTCGTCTTTCACTTGCGACCACCTAAAACGAATTATGGCACATGTGCCTGGCCCTGCGCCAGTGTGTGGGTCAGTTCCTGCACGGAACTGGACTGCACTGCAAGTCGGAGTTCAGGTTCAGGTCGTTTCTCATGCGCTTTTCATCCATATTTGCCATTCATTTGGCTTTGGCAAACAATGGCAAGGGAAGCAACTCGTCTTCCACCCCATAACGACCAATAAATGTCCAAATAATCTTATTTGGTTTTTTTTTGTTTTTCTCGTACGTGCGCTGGAAAATTTAATCTTAAAGTTCTGGTTATCAGTAAGTCTGGGGCTGAAAGCTAACGGCAAACTGAGTCAAGCAGCAATGCAAAGTGGAAAGCGAAAACTTAAACAGCAAAGATAAGCGGCAAACACTTGCCAGCCCCCTCGTTCCCCCTGCCCAAGCAATTGGCTGTGGCCCTCCCACTCGCAGTTGATTTTCAACAGCAGCGCAAACGCAGCAAAGTTTATCCTCAATTAAACTTTTTGTTGTTGCGTAAAATTGCGCCAGAGTTCAGTTTGTCTGCGTATGGGGTGTGCACGCACATGTGTCTGATAGGCCATACGTCAGCCCCACACATACATACATATCTTCCTATCCTATTCTATACCTACCCATTCATTCCCATGCAGCTTCATCTTCATTTGTTAGCTTAACTTTTAACTCCACTTGCCTTAATTTTCGCTCTCTCTATATTGTTGTTTTTGCTTGCACAAGGCACATTTTTGGTAATTTCCGTCTTTGGCAAGAAATCCCTTGAACTTCACTCTACTCCTCTGTCAATCCATCCGCCGGGTGTTGTGTGTTTGTGGGCCTTTTTGCTGCCATAGAACATTTCATTAGCTTTCTTCACATGCGTTTTAATTTGTTGCATCATTGCGTTGTCGAGTTTTTCCTTTTGTTAATTGATTTCACATCAACTTCTTGTACAAACTTTTAATGCACATTTACGTCTAATTAGAAAAACTTTGAAACGGCTCGAATTTTTGGACGGCAATGCGAATCACAGCTGAATTTCATGGTACTTTATTTCAATTTAAGTCTTTTATGTATAAAATCTCTTCAAATAAATTTTACTAAGCTGAAAATAATAAAAAATATACGTTGATCAGTATTTACTTATAGCCTTAAAATTGTTTGTTCCTGATATGTTTATAATAACTTTCTTTTTTTCTTCTTTTTCATTTGTGAATCAGCGTAAATCAAACTTACTGATTTCGGCTTAAATAAATGGTCTAAATATTTTTGTCAGTAACAAATATCTAAATTCTTGGGTTTGTTAACTGAATAAATATGAGGTTTAGATAGGAAAATAGAGAACTAAAAATGTGCAGGAAGAACAGGAAATTGACGCAGAGCTCGAAAATTTGGAAGACAGGCAACGAACGGCAACTATGACGGCTTCGTTGCGGTTGTTAAACAGCTTCCCCCGCTCGATTTGGGTAGTTCGGCAGTGGGACTCAGTGCTTACTGCCTTTCAGCTACAACACCGCGAAAATCCAGCAGCCTTTTGGCTTTTGATATGACGACAATAAGCCTTGCACGGCGCTGGGTACACCGACTACGTGATTTGTTTGCCAGAGCAATTTACATGCCCGGGTACGGAGATGCCAAAATCGTTCAAATGTGTGTATGCGTGTGTGTTGCTTTTGGTATTGGATGTGTGTGAGTGTGTGTGGATGTTGTTACCACTTTGACATTTGGCACCCGCAGCCAAGGATTTTAGACCGAGAAAAAAAAGGGCGAAATGCGTGGAAAGCGAAACGCCAACAATTGAATGTGAAAACAAAAACCGCATTGCTCCACAAAATGTTAATCGACGACAGCGACGGGAACGCACAAAGCGCAATTTCAATTCCGACCGCCAGGTGGCGCTGCACAACTTAATCACCTAATGCAAAGCGACGCGCGTTAAGCGTCTAAATAATGAGCAGCCGTCGAACGGAAAATGGCAAACGCTCTGCCAATTTGCATAGCCAGCTAAATGCAATTGACATGGCACAGACGCCGATCGGGGGCCAAGAGGCAGGCAACAGCGCTGCATGGACAGCTTAACAATCTGGCTTGTCAGGCGGATGCGTATATGTAAATTAGGGGAAAAAACGACACGCTTTATTTAAATGAAATAAAAAGCATTGGGCATGTCTGCATCGTTGGCTGTCAATTGACATAAGCTTGGAATTTGCACGCTAAGCCCTTTCATTGAGGGGTATTTGGAATTTGCTATAGCATATTACGCATACGCCGCATATGTCAAAGGTACCAAGAAATGCCAACTGCATTTGCGAAAATTCCTCATTCACAGCCGAAAGCAATTCTCACGTCTGCCAGGACGCAGCCATTTTTGCCAGGACAAGCGCCACTCGCAGGCGGCTGGCACAAAAAAATAAAAGAGAAAGTTTTTGTCGAAGTTTGTTTTGCTTGGGTTGCCAGTCTCTGGGACTGAAGGGTTGCCACGCATATGTGTGAGTGTGTGTGGGGTGTGCACGTGTGGGTGTGCCGGTTATTTGCTGACACAGCTCCGATCCGCATTTAGTTACGAAAGCGAAAAATAATTAATTAAGAAGTGCAAATCATAGCAAAATTATGCGGGCTGTCAAATTAAAACTAAAAGTAAACGCCAGCAACAGACGCCCGGAAATAACCAGACATCGCCTAAAGATACACAAAAGGCTTGAAGCACACACACATACACACACACGCCAGCTTCTAAAAGCTGGCAAACATTTCTAAAGTTACGCCAGGAAATTGCCCGAATTTCAATTTATCTTCTGCCATGGCAATTACCATTCTCCTACTTGGAGGGAATTTCCAGCTGAATGTATCAATATTTAATTAAAGAAACAAAAAAATAAAGAACTGCATTTATAAATTTTGTTAATCATACACAAAAAATAAAATGCTCGTAAAATATATTTTACTTTTTTAAATTGTTGCTGTGTATATTCTTATTGAAATTTAACACCGTTAATATATTCTATACTAAGTTTATAAAACATATTTGGAATATTTTCCTTTTGTAAAGAATTTTAATAAATATATAATCGTTGTGTAATTGGTATGTAAAAATATACTTCATAAATATAAAATTAAACACTAAGAAATACCAAGCAGCAGTTGTCCTATGAATATAATTTAATATTGTTTTTTAAATATCATAACTTGTTAATACAATTCTTTGCCATTGCAGATAGGCATTTATAAATGCTTGTATTATTTAACTTGATAAGTCATACATCCCCTGTTCAATCACGATAAGAGCTGTCTAATCTCAGTCAATTAGCTATCTGCTCAATGTCACAACCGATTCCAAGTACAATTACATTTACAACCTGTTCTGTTGAATACTTTTTGACATGCTACTGAACTGCTAACCAAACAATTTACGGTCTGAAAACATACGATGGGCCGCTACGGTTTGAAAACTCTGTCGTGTTCAATTGTAAGTGCCAAGGCCATTTGAGAGCTTCAACTCGAGCTGAGTTGAACTCCTTGAGAGCTTGGGCTAGGCTCCGGCTCTGGCTCTGGTCGTTGACAAGCAAAACTCAAAACACCAGCGGGCTTTATATAAGCACAACTTGCCGTCGCTCTATCTGTCTATGTATTTAAACTTTTGTAATAATCTACAGCAAATGCGCAACGTTAGCGTCTTTACCTGGAACACAACCGACTCCACAACAACCAAAGTTCCGGGGCGCCATTTTGCTTTTGCTATTTGTTTTGCGACTTCTGTTGACGTTGTCTCCAGTCTTTTAGCTTTTAGCCCACTGTCCCTCGCTCTTTCAACGCCGCCTGTCGCCAGCGGCACACAAACTTTACCTTTGCCCAAATTTCACTTATAAACATTGCAAGAGAGGGACTGCAAATTGAGTGTTTAATTGCAATGAAGTTGCATTTGGATGTCGGGGCCAACATATGCACCGAAGCATCGCCAACATCCTCCAGTTGGAACTGGTGGAGAGTTCAGAGTAGCTGTCGGAGCAGATGGTAACTACTTGAACTTGGAAGTGTTATATGTACTTAGGCTCCTTGAACTGCAGAGCTCGAATTAGCCAACAGAGTGTAATTTAAGATTGTTTTATTTAAATAAAAACATTTCTTTACAAGGTACAAAACTGGTGGCGAAAGCATATTAAGACATGAACAGACTATTTTGAAGGTGAGTATTTTATAAATTTATTTGTATTTTTTATTTATTTAAATCTGGAAGAGAAATTGCAAACACTGGCTCTTGAAAGTAAGTGTTACGAGACAGTTAAATGTATTTTGGTAGGGGTAAGGCGACAGTCGAGTTTATTTCTTGTGTTATCTGTCACCTCGCGAAGATTGCCTGTGATCTCTGAAGCTGCTTATTTTGCCAGTGCGTTGTCTTTGATTGTCAGCCACTCATAGACTTGGTCTGAGCCAATCATTTCACTTACGTTTTCATGCCGCAGAGCGTCAAAAGTAATTTGCATTTAGCAAATATTTGCTGGCAACCAGGCCTCCGCCATCGCGGGCCTCCGTTAGGGGAGGAGTCCAACATCAAAGCCTCGTGCTGCCATGCGTGTCAAAGGCGTTGGCATAGCTTTAAGTGTAACTTGCTTACTGTTACGCTCGTCAGTCTTTTGCAATTTTCAACATTTGTCAAAAAAAACCCAACCAACAATTTTCCTCCTTTTTTTGTGCTTTTTACTTTTTGCTGGCTGTCGCCCTCTGGCGGTCGTTTTGCTGCCTCGACCAGCGCGTCACTTGACGACGCACGTCCCGTTCCGTCCCGTCTTGACGTGGCTAAAATGTGCTTCAACGCGGGTGTTGCGTTGCTCGCGGCATCGGCAGCGGTCTCAGCTAATTTTTTGATGGATTCACTTGCTCTTTTTCGCCCACGTTTCATGTTTTATTATTTCGTTTTGGGAACTCTCACATTTTTCTTTTAAAGGTGTCAGTCAGTCTGTGGCTTGAAGCTGTCTTGGCTGATACGCGTGTCTTATGCTATAAATGAGCCCATTATTTGCCGAGTTCTAAACAACTTGAGGTGCAACTTTCTCACCTGCTCCCAACAACCAGAGCACCTGCTGCAACTGCTGTTCGAGTTACTGTTTGGTGGCAATGGCAACTTTTGTTTGTGCCCGACGATTTTTAAGCCATGAATGGGCCAGCTACAGTTGCAGCTCCATCCAACCAAACAAAGTGCAAAGCTTTGCCATTTGTTGTTGCCGTTTGTTTGCATTGAATTTTTCAAATCGTCCACCGAACAACCATTTGCCAAAGCTGCTGCTGCTGCTGCCACAGTTGTTGTTCCTGCTGCGCTTTTTCGCTATGCTTCCGTGCATTTTGTTGCACTTTGGGGGCAGAGAAGACGATGCGAGGGTTACTCCTTATGTTGCTGACTAAGACAAGCCACTATTTAAAGTTTATAAATCATTTTACAAAATTATTTCAAAAATTGTATTTAAATATATTGATTGCTTTTATTTAATGTGCCTAAAAACGTTAATAGGATAAATATTTGATTTGAAAACTTGTATATGTTTTTAATATACGTTAAAATACTTTTCTTACTTCTCCAGTCTCGCACGAATTTTTCTGTCGTTTTAAAAAATTTTAAGAAGCACACGAGGGGTTGGGTGGGGTAAAGCTCTTTGTTGTGCTTTTGACGATGGCTGCTGCCGCGGCTCGTTGCAACCTGCTTGCATTTGTTGGCTGGTACGTGTTCAATAACAATTGTGTTGCATACTTTAGTGCGATGGGGCCAGGGCATTAAAGTTTAAAGGAGTTGCAACTGCGGCCGCGTCAAACGATATACTGCAAATCAATTACTGCTAAGAAGTTTTCCAGCGCTAATTGCAAGGAGGTTTTTTTTTCTCTTTGCCGGACTTTGGCAGCCTTTGCTGGGACTTTGTTGACTTTGTGCAGGCAGCCAAAAACTGAGAATGAAAATAAAATAAGTTGTAGATGAACGGCAAGTCGGCAGTCGGCAGTCGGTTGCTTTGTGACTTGGCCAAAATGTTGGGGATTTATTATGAGCGCTTTGTAAGGCTTTTTAGAGACGATTCTGTTTGGGGCTTGGTTCTGGTTCTAGTTCAGATACTGCATTGCGCACTTCTTGCTGCAGTCGAAATTAATGTGCTAGCTTTTTAATTACACGACAAATAAGCAAACAGGCGAAAAGTTTTGTGCCAGTTACCCGAACAGAGATGAGAAACTACTTGAACAACGTTCAAGCGTTTAGGGCTGGTTATCCTGACGTTCTCGAACTAGTTCAATGCTGAACTCCACTAATTACCTTCTGAGTTCCAAAATTTACTTAGATTCTATTCACTTATTTTATATATTTAAGTATTTAAGTTTTTATTTCTTTATTGATTTAGCTTTGTTCCTTTTGCTAACTTGGGCAATTCCGAACGCTTTTCAGCCCTGTTGTAAATGCCATTTGTGCGTTTGTAGGTGTGCGTCTGTGTTTGTGGTAATTAATTTGGCTTTGAGTGAGTTGATTTGATGAAATATCGCTGCATGCTCTTAGGCACAAAACTGTTGACAAATTGGCTAAAAACAGACGCAGGCCGCATTGCGGTTTCATACAGTCGAAAGTTGTGAAAGGCTCAGCTTGTACTTAAGCAAGTATATAACATGGCCAACTGCTTAATCAGCTTTATTTGTATTGATAGCGTTGCATTTTTTTCGCGGTGCTACAAAGTTAAACAAAGCGCAGCGAGAAAAGAGAAAAACCAGCACAGCGTAAAATGCATTAAAAGCGTGGCAAACAAGCAGAGCAACCCACCCGAATACCACCCCATTTTAACCGACTCCCTATGGAGGATTTAACTCTCGGACTCTTCTCAGGCATTCTGAAGTTATGCATTTTCAAGTGTCTGGTCCTGTCTGAGAGGGAGGTCCTCCCAGCCAGCCGCCTGCTGTTTACAGAGCTACTTAATCGAAGTGCTGCCAATGCCGCCAACAGGAGCGCCGTGCATCCTACAGCTGGTCCTGGTCCTGCAACTTGTCCTGCAGCGCGTCCACGTGCACATTAAATGCAAAAATGTTTTTGCACGCCTCACTCAACCCTGCTTTTATTTTATTTCACTTTATTTGTTTTTCTTGCGTTAGCCCTCAATTTTTTTTGCTGGTATTCTGTTTGCTTTCGGTTTTCATTAATGGTCTTAACATAAAAATACAATTTGCTGACGTTTAACTCGCTTGGCTGCCGTTAATAAATTGTTGAGCGTTGTTTGATTACATTTTTTACTTGCATTCAATTGATTCAATGGGACAGCCGATGGAAGTGTGGCGAAACCCGGAATAAGATATTAGATAAGAGGGCCAATCGATATTTTCAATGGAATTGATACTTTAATTAAATAAAAATATTGGAGTCCACGGTTGGATGAGATAGCTGCACCTAATTGAAAACTAACGTGAAACAAATTAGATTGCATGAAAAAAACCTTTTCTTTTTGTTGTACAAGTTTAACTAATTATTAAAGGGCGTATCTTTGATATTCGAGTTCTACTTCGTTCTGCTTCATAATCGTTTCTATGCTAATAATATGCTTTAAAAAAAAAAACACCATAACATTAGGCCCCTATAATATATAGCCTTTAATATTATAGAAAAATATGTCCAAAACTGAATAATTTTTGTTTTAGGTATAAATTGCACATCTTCTAAATATTTTTCGGGCCATTTATTCTTAGGCACACCTAGAGTAATTAAATTTTTCACGTTTTTAGGATTTTATGGGTTAAAATTCGGATGAAAGTATTTTAAGTATTTCTTATTATAGCTCGATTGCGTTTTTCACACAAAAAGTTTCTCGCTTCGCTTGTCTGTCACTTTGTGACCATAAACTTCAGTTAAATAAGTTTAATTAGTAGAAAAAACAGTGAAATGCTGATATTAATTCGATTAACTGTGTAATAAATGCCAAGTGTCGGCTTGTCTCCCGGATGTTTGATGTTTTGCATGTCGCGTTGACAGCTGCAGTTGCAGCAATAAACAGAAACAGCTGGTGAAATTGGCCACGAGTGCAGTCCAAAATACTCCGCACAATTCAAAGCCCTTTGCAGTCGCTGCTTTTCATTTAATTGCGGTTGACTTTTGGGGCTTTGAGAGACAGACAGACAGACAGGTAGACAGGAGAATAACATTTGGGGGAAAACTGGCAAGCGGCTACTGGCCCACACCCACTTGGCAACAAAATGCCAATCATCAATCAAGGTGATTTGTTTCAATGCCCCAGCCACAGATTTCACGCTGTTGTGACTGCAAATGGACACGGAGTGCTGGCAGCAGGCAATCGAGCAACTGGAGTCAGAGGCAAGCTCCCGGCTTCCTGTTGCTTCACATTACTTGCCACATGTGGCCAATCACTTGCATACACTTCAATTGGTGCGGTTGCAGGCCCCTTGCCCCTTGCACCGGCAACAGCTGTTGCTGCTGTTGTTGTTCATCAATGAATTCAATCACGAAAATGTTGCTGATCCCCCTCAGTGGCCACAATGCTCGTTGCTCCAATCCTCATTGCCGTCATTCGTTGCATATTCATGAGAGCTGCCGCCTGTTTGAGTTACTGACGTGGCTTTGATTTAATTGCCTTGATTTTGTCTATAATTTATTTTAGGCCATGTCCTCCCAACAGCGAAATATGCGCAAATATAAAAGTTGCCGCCGCAATAGTTAGTTAAATTTTCTTATTCTTTTTTTTTTGCTTCTTCTTTCTTGTCTGTGTCTCGCATTTGGTCAGTGCACATATTTTGTATAATTTACCCATGACCGCGTCAGGTTGAAGTTGTCGCTGGGATTTGTTTTATGTTCCGTTGTTTCACAGCATCGGGTAGCTTAAAATAGAGAGTCAGTTGATCAAGGTTCTGTTAATTTCCTGGCTTATGGGGCTTATGTAAATACACTTGGAGTAAAGTCAAAATTTACTTTCTGCTTATTATCCAAACATAAAAGTAGTTTCACCAACAAAATAAATAGTTTGACTGCTGAAAATATAAGATATTAATAAGTAGGTTTATTTCAAAGTTTCACAAATATTACAGTAATATTAGCCAGCTTAGTATTTGTTTAATTGAATTGTTAATCTTCCGAACAGGGTATAGATTATTCGAGCATTTTGCCATATATTCGTTTTTAAAAATTTTTCTTCATCTCTTTTTTGTACTGCGTATACAAAATTTCAGAAATATTTCATTTTTGCCGCGGCGCTGTTCGGTGTTCCCCGGCGGTCTCCTCCTGCTGCCGCTTGCCCGTAAACCGCAGCTACACATTTTTAACGCTTTAAAAAGTTTTTTTTGCGCACTTTTGTCGCCATTTTGTGCACGGCTTCGAAAGGACAAGTCGCAGGCGTGAGTCCCAGGGCTTCAGCTCTCCTTGCCGGCATTGCTCACGCTCGTAGTCAACATATTTTTTTTTATAAATTCCAAAGAGGTGTGCGCATAAATTTTTGTCGCCTGTGCCCTGCAGCAAGCACTTATGCAAAGGGGGAGGGGAAAGAAGATCCTTCAGCTTCATGTAGTTTAGCTTTAAATATTTGCTTAAGCAAAAACGAAAGATTGGGGAGGCACCAAATGGTCTAGGACTTAATTCATTTTAAAGCCAGACTGATTGTAATTTCATTTGGAGCCCGGCATCGCCTCCGTCCCTGGCAGCGTATCCGCAGCCAGGCGCTACTCGTTGGTACCCATTACCGATTTTGGTTATTTCATTTTCCAGGCGACTTCAAATGTCATTTCCTTTAGCTGCCTGCCGCCCTGTGATTTGTGACCTGAGTAATCGTAATCGCGCTTTATCTATTAGTTACATTGCCGCCTTCATTTTGCAACTTCTTCTGCTTCATCTTCTACCCCTTAATCCAGCCGTGTCCTGTTCGGCGCCTTTAATGAAATTTACTCGGGTTGCCTTTCTATTTACTTTGTGGCACAAAATTAATAAAGGCGAGGTGCACAGTAGCGGCAAAGGCAAAGCCAAGTGGAAACTTAATCCCCAAGGAAATTATGTGAAAAATGTGCGTGGCCTGGCCGCCCACCCGCCCACATCTCCCAGCATCTCATCATGTTGTCGGGCAATTGCGGGCGATTCGATGGCTGAGTGGGTGGGTTGATGGGTAGTTTTGGCCTTTCCCCGTTTAAGTTGTTAAACGGCGCATAGCTGTAAATATTTTCTGTACAAACGTGCAGCTTATGGCCCAAAAACCAAAAACAACAACAACTCAGCAGCGTGACCCCTTTTGTTGTTGTTGTTGTTGTTGTTGTATTTCGAGGCAGTCCGGTATTATTTATTTTTTATTATTATTATTATTTTTTTTAAGAAGGTCCCATACCACGAAATTATTTTTAAGCGTTTGCCGGTCAGGCGTGCTGGATAATGGAAATATGCGGTTCCGAAAAATGTAAGAAACATGAAAAACGACTAAACTGATATAATATAATAAATATTTTAAAAAACTTAAGAGTATTAGATACATTTTTCTAAATAAAATGAGAACTTGAATTCATAAGGAAATAACCTTCGAATATTTTATTAAATTGTCTGTCAGAATTTATTAGAATACGTACGATTGGCAAATAAGTTATGTTAAACTACAAAGCCAATGCAATATTTAAAGGGCAGACCCTCGCAAAGAGTATTTTGATTATGACTGAGTAAAATTCTTGAAGCCCGCCGAAGTCTGCTGCTGCTTACAGCATCCATTCCATGGCATTCTGTCATTTTGCTGGATTTTGGGATTATGGTTTATTTTTTTTTGTACATTTTAAAAAAAGGTTGCCGACAATCTAGTTAAATTAGCAAGAGTCCCTTTGTTCTTTGCTGATGGGGCGAAAAGGGGACGGTTAATTTTCGACTTGCCCCGCCCCCCGGTTATGTGTGGGGCACTTAAAGCTTGCAAGTTGCATAATGTCGAGAAATTGCCGTTAATTTGCACATGCCTAGCAGCGTTACGTTGTGGACAGTCCGGTTCGCCTTTGAGTCGGTCGCGTAATAAGGACAATTGTCTTTTGCCTTTATGGGCGTACTGACCAAAGTGTCAATTACAGGCATCGAAGGGGCGAACAGCAAACAAACAAACAAGCGAACAGATGGTGTTTGAGGTAAAAGGGAGAGCACAGCAGGACTTGAGGTTGAAAATTCCCAGAAGCCGAGCAACCTGCTTCGCATAATGCTAATGTAATTGTCAGCTCATTGTTTGTCACATGGATAATATCGTAATTAGCCCGAACATGGACAGTTAATTAGTTGCATAAGCTCAAAACAGGCTGAAATGCAAGTAAAGTACTAGCGACATTTGCTGAAAATAAACATAATTTTTAAAGCAAAAATGTATTTAGCTAAATATTGTCTGTAGCCTGGCGAGTTTATGTTCAGGCAATTTGGACCGTTCTATGCGATTGTCATGAATTCATTTTAAGCCAAAGTTTTATACTGAAATTTATAAATATGAGTTGTGTGATTTCTAATATAAAAATGGTAATTAATAATTGTAATTAAGTGGCTTAAATTAAATTTTTAATTCATTTAATTAAAACCCTAAGAAATCCTATACATTAAAGCTTAATTAAAGTTATCTGGTGACTGGCTATAATGTTGTGATCTCAAATTGAAAAGCACTGATAAGCTAAGTAAATGCCCACAATGGAAATTAAAACAACAATGTTTACACATCTTGAATAAATACACATGCACATTAATACGCCGCAGAGCTACTAATCTCTGAGTGGTTTGAGTGTTCAGTCGTTCTCGGCTCGGTTTGTTGTTGTTTTCATTCACCTGTTCGCATCAATGCGACCTTTATTTAATTTTAATTACATGCATTTAAATTGTATATTACCAGAGGCCAACGTCACTGTGGGCCAAACTCAAATCAGGCGTATGATAAATTGATTGAAAATGTACACAAGACCAGAACACAAGCCAATGCAATGCACATACATATGATATGTATATATGCAGACTTATGTATTACTTAATGCGTAATCAATTACATCTGTATACATATATACAAATATATGCACATCTGCATGTAGCGCGTGTCTGGCTTTTATTTGGCCTGTGGTGCAGTGGTACAAATTTTAATAAATTGTTATGCTTAAATTGCATTTAATTTAATTATTTGTCTACCTCAAAGTTTTCATCTTGATTTTAACACTTTGAAATGTCAGTAACAATATTGCCAGCCATTATTTACAGCTGCCTGCCTTTGATTAAATAATACATAGTTCTATATTAACGTGCTCTACTTTCATTTGTTTATTAACCTATCACATTAGGCAGATTTCTTGTTAATGCATTTACCTATCATTTTGTTAGTGTTTGATAAACTAAATTGAGAAATGTATATTTTAATTGTCTAAAATAATAAAAAAAAAGCAACTGAAACTTGTACATTTTCCAATTTATTTATCCAAATAACTTGTAATTTTCTTTTGTTGTTTCGATATTATTCGCACTCAGTTCTGCAGTATAGTTGACAATTTATAGACCTTCTGTGAAATATTATTATTAAAAAGGGGATTTTGAAGTAGTTGAATTGTGAGAGACATTTACTAATTAAAATAAATATTATTTATCAATTAAAATGGAAATGTTTTTCCTCCTACAATTCAACTCTGCGTCATTTTCTCCTTAAGCTTCTTATGTGTCAATTAATGCACTTTACTTTTTTACTACTTACAGCTGCAAATTATGACTTTTTTATGATAGTGAAAAGCATTAAAGTGCGCTCGATATATACCCTGCTTAAAGGACATCTCTTTTCCTGTTAAGTTTGTTGAATACATTTACCAATGCAATTGCTCCCATAAGGTAAAGTTAAAAAGACGTCAGCAAAAAAAGTTGATAAATAAAATTTTAAAAATATGTTAACTGTCTGTTTTTCGTGTTATTCACTATTTTATTATTAAAAATGGAATGCTAGGAAGGGTATTAACAGGACTTGCGACTGCAGCAGTCTTTCTTGTTTGTTTCGTTGTTATAAAAACCAAAACCAGCCGCAGAGCAACAACCGCTGAAACATTTTAAAGACATGCCAACAACAGCAACAACAACAATTGCTTTCGCAACAGCAGCAACAAGAATAACGACGGATTAACTCTCAAACCTGTAACTGAATGACCGCACACAGACACGCTGAGAAGGAGAGGAAGTGAGAGAGAGAGATGGATTGAGCCAGCCACATGTCAGAGACATTATGGAATCATGAACTTACTGGCATTGTATTGTGGTGGGCGTATGTGTGTGTGTGTGTACCTGTATGAGCTGTAGTCCATTTTAGCTGTAGCTGTGGCTGCGTCAACGATTTGTGGTCCACTACAACACATATGTACAGAAAATATCTACAGTTTCCAATACGGTTGCCCATTTCAATCATCAATCAAAGTGTTTTGTTACGACTTTCATACGTCATGTTTTGCTCGAAAATCCCCCCATGCCATACTGTTGTCTGTTCCGTTGTCTCTGTGCGAGTGAGCTTGTGTGCTTGTGTAGGTGTGACTGTGACACAAGTCGACATTTATGGTGTCGACAACGACAGCGGCAGAGAACGTGAAGGATTCGATCATCAGGAGCTGCAACAACAGCAGCTGCCTGACAATCAATCACATGCCTCAATTCAATTCTCAATGCCGTCATTTTCAATTTCATTTCATGCTACACTCATTTAGCTAAATATTTATGACAAAGTAAACAAACCACCAAAATTTCAGGCCTTCTCCTACTTGTATCTCTAATGAGGCGTAATTAAAAAACATTAAATTTGTTGACAAATTTGTTGTGCGTGTGTGTGTGTGTGTGTGTTTCGAATCAATCAAGCATCCATTTATCGGCTTTATTGTGAGCCATTTAACGAACTTAAACAACAAACTTAAGTTTCAATTTGAAGGCTTATGGTGGGGCCGCCCTAGTTTGTTCCCAGTTTGTTGTTACTGATTGTTGCTTAAACTTTTTCCCAGCTCACTTGCTTAGGGGATCAGGGCTTATTGTAAAAAAGCTTTTGTGCGCTTTTTGATTTATAGATATTGGATCACACAGAGCGCCCACTAACAGCCAACAGAAACCGCTAGTCTACCCTTTACGTGACATTAACCTTTTTCGGGTAGTTTAACTATGACACATTTTTTCTGATTTAATAGTTAAATTGCTGAAGAAATTTTACCAAGCGGATTTAAGCACTTGTGATTTAGTAAATTATATTTTTTTTGCTTCAAAAAGAAATTATTGGGTTAAAAAGAAGCTAACTCTGAATGATAATAAATGAATTTATAAAAGAGTGTATATTTGTATACACACACATTTATCATAATCGAGTCTCCGAATGAATGCATTATAGGGCATTTAAAGACCAGAACTTTCCTTTTATACGGCTTATGCCTTGCTTTGTGTTTTGTGCCTTTGTTGCATACTTTTAGGCGCGTCTGGACTTGTTTACAGTCAAACGCGCTGACCATCAGAAGTAGCAGCAGCAGCAGCCAGCAAAGCGAACATGGGGCGAAGGGAAGGGGGCATGGCAAGCCAAAGCAGCCGCACAATTTGCTCGCCGTTTTTGTATCTTTGCAGTGTCTGCTGCTGTTTGCCTGTTTGTGCCGCTGTTTCAGTGTTTTGTGTTGGGCAACAACTTTCTGCACTGATTGCAAACTTGTTTCAATTGTTTCGTAACCGACTGAGGAGCGAAACAGGGGGCGGGGCCCCCGAGCCGCATTCGCCAGGAAAGTCAAGGCAAAGCGTGTGTACAAATGGCCAAAGCTGAGGCTGAGCGGCACAAACCATTCACTTGCATATTTCTGTGGCTTAGTTTCCGTTTGCAAACCAAACGAACAGCATAAAAACCTATTGAAAATTTGCATACGAAAATTAAATTCAAATGGGCTTCGTTTTCCGCACGTTCCACGCTCTCATACTGCTCGCGTTCTTCCTCTCTTTCTCTCTCGCTCACTCTATCTCTCTCTCTTTCTGTCAGTGTCCTGTCGAAGCTGCACAGCCAATCAGTGAAGTTGGCAATCCTGGGTAAACTTTCGTTTTTTAGTTTGTGCAACCCAACTTTAATACACTCTTAACTATACATATTTATAGCAGGCATAAAAACAAATATTAGCGAGTTTTGTCTTCCCAATGAGTGGGCACTTTTAATCTCAAACGTTTTGATTTGTTAGCCACAACGGCGTTTTGGCCCACCTCAAAAGTCTGTCAAAGTGATTTTTCATTGAGCACCTCGCAACTTTGTAATGCAAATATATTTTGGCCTCCTTTTTGGATCACAATCTTGAAGTCTGGCTGCTTGTCTGTCTGTCTTTGTTTCTGTCTTTCACTGATTGCTGCTATCACTGCTTGGCTTTTACCCGGTTGCAGCCGCCAGTGAGGCCAATAAAATGCAAATTGTTTTTTGCGTAAGCAAAAAGGTTTTAATGAAGCCGATAGCAACTAGAGATGATTTCGTGACAAAATAGGTGGAGAACAATATTACAAGCTTGACTGTTTGTTGTTTTCACATCTTAATATATATTTGTCTAATTTTTTTTCGAACAATTTTAATGCTCTATGTTTAATATGAAGACTTTATGATTCGTCAATACTTGAGCCTTAATATTGAAAGTAAACTGAATAGTCATATTCTTGACACCCTTCATTTCTCTTACGCTTACTTTTTCACGCTTCTTTCTCCATTTTGCAATCATCGTTTCTATTAACGCATTCATTTAATCGTAAGCTGTTGAATTTTGATGAGTTTTAATTGCCTTAAGCAACCCAATCAGCCCTTCGGTTTTCGGTTTTCGGTCTACGTTCTCCGTTTTCTCTGATTTCGGATAGTCAGCGCAATAGTTTTGAGTTCCAGTTTCTGCTGACTGCTGACCCACTTATTAGTCACTTCTGGCACTGTTTCCGCTAGCCTTGCAGCCACTTGACTAAACAGCACTCAAATTTGATTTTGATTTATGCTGCCCACAAACACGAAACCCTCGAACTCGAACCCAAGCCACACTCGGGTCAAACAAAAACGCCCCGCCCCGCTCCGCTCCGGGTCGTAGCCATTCACAAGGATTGCATCTCATAACTTTGGCATCTATCGGCTGCTTTCGTATTTACATGCTGCTTACACGCGCATTGGCGTGTAACGGAAATTGAGTAGCATTGAGCACTCATGAAAGGGTTGGCCAAATGGACCTGGCCCCCCAACCCCCTCTGCTCCATGGGCTATCCTGCTTTGCTCGGTTCCGGTCTAACAATTGAAAGCTTATAGGGCAACGTTTTTGGTATTTTCTTTTTGTTTTGTGCAGCCTTTGCCAAGCCAGCTTTAGACACCCTTAGCTCCAGTCCCCGCACCCACACCCTCACCCGCACCCGGACATGCTCTCAATAGAAAAACACAATTTTCGCAATCTTTGCTTATCTTTTCATCTCTCTCGTTGCATGCTCGTAGTTCTTGCTGTTGTTGTAATTGTTATAGAAAGCCAAAGCAGCTTTGAGGAGTTTCCACTGGCATGGGAGGTAATATCAACTTGTGTATACCTAGGGCCGTTTGGAAATTATTTTGTTTGGTAATACGAAAAATATAATTCATAATGGTTGCACTTGTCGTAATACGTACTAATAACCTCATATAAATCTTTTGTGAATATAATTTTTGGCGGTGATCTAGTAAAAATTTGGAGAACGATTTATAAAAAATGGTTTCAGACCATTTCTTTGTATATAAAATGTATACACAAATGAATGTATGTAATATTTATATATAACTGGTTTTTTTATAAATTGAAAATACATTACATACAGAGCATACATTATTATTTTTATCTTTTTATTACATTACATTACATTACATATTATTCATATTTTTTATTTTGACATAATTTTGTAAATCGGCCTGAAAAAGAATCCTTCGTGTGAAAAAATCTGCCTCGCCTTTGCATTATACATTATTTGCATTATTTCTTAACTTTTTCAGCTCACCTCTTATAACTTATCGACTCTCCGCCTTTTTTTGTTGTGTATTGCTAGACTACGTTTTGTTGTTGTCATAATGTGGTGGCTTGTTGCAGTTTTCCTTCACCTCAGCGTTCTCCGTGCAACAACCGTGCACGTCCGCCCTTCCCCGCTGTTTTTTATCGCTTAATGTCTAGGCCCAGATACAGCCCGTTTTTACACCCACGGGCGCCCTTCTCTTTCAGCATTTAGCCGGAGTTTACTATACGTTTTTTATGCGACTCCCCGCACCGTCGTATACAGTTTCCATGTTTGTATTTTTGCGCTTTGTTTTCATTTTATGCAGCACAAAGGTGTATTTTACTTACCTGCTTGCATGCAGTGTTATTGTTGCTTCGTTTGCTGCTTTCGTTACTCGTTAGTTTTATGCGTCAAAAAGAGGATATTAAATTGAAGCTCGATATACTTTCATATTATAGTAGGATGTTGCGTACACTAAACTGCCCCATCGCCCGCTCCCACAATGTGTTATGTTAATGCGATGCTTGTGAAACTTATTGAAAATCAAAGCAATAATACGATACGATGTCGCATTAGGAAAAGTGCTCGACTAAACTAAAGAAAGAGTCGTTCGATAAAGTTTAAAATATATATGTAAGAAAAAGTATTGACTAGACATACGATTATAGATGGTTGATTTCCATGCGAAATTTGCTTAATTTATTCCGAGTGTAACCAGTGAATGGGTCAGTCATGAATATGCACTCGAGCGTCGTCAAATTCAGACTGATTGCAACGCATTACGTTTCACATTTTTGGCACTCGATCTTTCCGCACCATGAACGCCATTTGCCACCCACATCCAGTGGCTATCCAGGAGACAAATCGCTTTGATTGATGCCCCTGGTCGAGTGCATTTGAGCTGCATCTGTAGTTGGTTACTGCCTGCAGTGCCGGCGGTACGGTAATTGCTTTTGGGGCGCACCTTAAAGCTAGCCTAGCCCAATTCACAGTCTTGTGCCCGTTTCCGTTTGATGTTCAACAATACGCACGCAATTACCGCAGTTGAGAGCTTGGCAAAAAAGTTCGACTCCCCGGAGCCTGACGAAACTTGTCATAGCTGCTGGGCCCAGGCGCAAACTTTCAGCTCTAATTGCCCAAGTGGTTTTCGAGTGGCATCACCGTTCGCCAAGACGCTGCGTAATAGAGCTTCCACTTGTTCTTCCGCTCAGTCCCCAGGACTTTTTCTTTGCTGCATAGTCAAAGTTTAGCTGGTTGGTCATCCCACAGACATTTTTGGCACAAAATGCACAATCAAAGCTGACCGTTGGTGTTATTAACACACAGATGAAAATTGTGTTCATGCTCTCTCACATGGCAGTTACTTATATTTCAATTTATTAGACGGCAAAGTTTTTAGCCCTCTACATCTGCCTGGCCTGATGAAGTTTCAGCTTAGATTTGCAAAATGCACATACGCTCGCACATCGCATTACCTAAAAATGCTCGTATTTAACATTCTGCAGTCTGCTTTAATTCAAGTTCTCAGCAAAAGGTTGCCCACAACGATTCGCTGAGAGTCCTGCATATATATACACACTGTGCTACCGCAATTACCTTGCGAGGACAAAGGTTTTAGCATTTGACGCCAAACATTTAACTTTTGCCCCTTTGCACAATAACTTTTCCTGTGAAATAAGAGTTGAAGCAGAACTAAACATGCATTTAATTAGGAATATTAGAAATATGTTAAATTTTAAATAATAAAATACAAATTATTTATTGAGAATACAAATACAATACACTCGTATTCTAGTTAATCTATCATTACATTACAAATCATTGCAGGGTATTTTGGTGGTCGCATATGTCTCGACTTTGTGCTACTCTGTTTATTGTCAAACTGCGCCCAATTTACCAATACACCAGTTTACCAATGCCATGAATCATTATCAATGCTTATGCAAATGTTGACGCCTTTTGGCTGCTCCAGTTTTGTGTGTTCGTGTTTCGTGGCAAATCAAAATTCCATTAAACTTTTCGGTGCGCCCGCATAATTTTGCAACATTTTGTGGTTGAACTTTACTTTTTGGCACTTTTTACTGTGCTGCTCTGTGGTTTTTAATTAAAATTTGTTTGCTAACACAAAGCTGGCAACGTTTCGCTGCCATTTGCCATTGTTGATTGTTGTTGTCTTCCGTGGGCCGCGTTGTGTGGGCGGCGAGGAGTGGCGCAAATATGTCTGGCCGTCTAATTAGGAGCGCACATCCACAGCGAAATTACATTGCGTATACGCAGCGTGTGCCTTTTAATAATGCCGAAAACATTTTGACAGACAACGACAAAGGGGTGCCGAAGCGGTTAAAGCAGGGGATGAAAAGGCCAAGCCAACAAGCAAAAGCGAAGAGAAAGCGTGTTGGCTAATTGAAAAAAATACATTTTAATAGCATAATTTTTGGGGCTGCGGTTGCGACGGCTCTTAAATTGCTCCTCTCTCTGGTTTTACCATGATGTGTTTCCTGCGGTTACGACGGGCTCGACTCTTGGCCTCATTATTGGCCCGGCTATCACCTGGCGACAATCGGGGCTAAGATGTCACGTTCCGTGGCGCTACTTCAATGAGATCAAACACTATTCAAGTGAAATTTGTTTTTGATTAGACAATTTGTATGCCGAAATCCACGCCTTATGTTTAATAAAAGAAATTGCTTTTCGCTGCATGTATTTGCTGTGCATTCCAGACGTTGCTTACAGCTAAATTAAATTAAAAATTCAATGACAGCACATTAACAGCGTCGCGTCAGATTGGATTTCAACGCAGGCGTCTGACAGGCGATTGACTAAAAAATAAATTTCTTATACCAAATAATCGAACTGAGTCTGTTGCGGGGTCGCTCTCTCGCCCGGATAAGGTTCGCATCTATTGATTTTGCGCCTCAAATGAGGCGTCAAAGAAATCAGCAGCTGTTGATGTTCTTCTGGTCTGTGGCCTGTAAGCTGTCTGCTAAATTACGGTTTAATCTGAGTGCTCAGACAGCATACGGCAGACATCTATAGATGTATTTCAGTTTCTTAATATTGTTTTTTCTTGATTTGTTGTTGTAAAAGCAATGTACTTAAATTGTGCCTTTTATTATTTATTACACCTGCAGAATAAAGTGTAAGATCCTTGCGATATCGAATATCTATTTCTAAATCATAAGTTTAAAGAATCTTTTTATATGTGTGTGTGTATTTTAAATCTGCATTTTCATCTATTTCTGCTTTTTCATCTGTAATTGCATTTGTAAGTCTGAGCTCCACACTTAATTTGTGGTTTAGACCACCCTCAGGATTCTTGACACTTAATCAATTAAATGCGGAGTTTCGCCTGCCGCAGGCATTAATCTGTAATTGTCATAATTGTTGGCTATGGTATTTAAAACAAGCCTTTTTAGCTGCCAGGCTTTTCAAACTAAACTGACTTATTGACATACAAATTTGAATAGAAAACCGTAGGACTGCTGTTATTGAAGGGCTCAGGCAATAGACACAGGCTTAACCATCAATTGACAAGGGTTTGATGTTTTTAATTTTAATTACAATCTCAAAGATGTCCAATTTAATTATTGTTTATGGCAAATTGCAGATTGAAAGTATTAAAAACATGCTGTTGCAGCATTTTTGTACTGTAAAACATATAATTACAAAGATTCCTTGTGAGCTATGAAAAATAAGTGTATTGGGCTAGAATGCATAGGAGAATCATTGGCAGTCAAACAGGACATGGGCAGCAGACAAATGCAGCCCAGGCAAAACACACACAAATGGTTTCTAGATCGATAAACTTTGCAAGGAGCACACAATTTGTGTGCTGAACCGCCACGCCCCCTACTAGATGGTATAGCATAGACAATAAATTCGAACAAAAGGCAACACATTCGTCGAGTGGCAACAGCAAAAGAAGAAAATTGTCAGAGGCAGAGAGAGTGTGGTAAAGAATAGAAGAAGAACAAGACAGCCAAAGAATGGGGGCGGGGCAGGAAGAAACAAAGTGAAAACTGAAACCAAATACCCAAACACAAAATGGCAGCTCTTTGGCTGCGATTTATATTTGAAATGCCTTTGGGTGGCCACTGAAGCGGCAAATGCTTTTGCGGCATCGCCTTCAATGGACCGAATGCCTTAAAAAAATGAAGGAAATAAAAATTTTATGTATATATTTTATATATATATATATATTGCACCAAAAATTTATTCATCGCCGACAGTTGCAACTTATTTTTATGCCTGTTAATTGCCAGGCAGACTGTCACCTCCTAGCCCCAACTACCGCTCTCCGCTTTGCATACGCAAGTGTCAACTTTTGCCATTTTGGGCAAACTTCACATCAGGCGGCTGCCAGCTCCCAGCTCCCCGGAGTTGGTGCGCCTTTACCCCTGTCGCCCTTAGTGGCCCATATGTGGGCATCATAAATATTTTCCAGGCCATTGATTTTTGGTCGGTGTGTGGATTCTGTCGATGTTGATGATGTCGGACGGACAGACGGGCAGCAGCAGCCGCATCTGATGCGTGTGCAGAAACTTGTGTTCCACACAACAAATTCTCATTCATTTCAATATACTTGGCAGCGTATTTAAAATGTACACATCTGGTCAATATCTTACAATTAATACAAAATTTAAAATATACAATATTTGACAAAATGTGCTTTTAAAATTCACAAAATCGTTGTATGAGATATATGTTTGTGGCCATTTTATTATCAGGCAATATTTTATTAGAAATCAACGCATATATATTTTAATATACTTGCTAATATTTAATAGTTTTCGAAATTGTGGTGAATTCGTTTTTAACATATTTTGCTATGGTAAATTAATTCGCAGCTCGTTGTTTTTGTTGCCCTATAAGGGTAAGCTACCGTTACACCCCCGCCTCGCACCACCCCCCTGCTCTTTGGCCATATTTTGTTTTGTTTTCAGCGACACTTGATTGCCCTTATGTGTGTTTGTTGCTGTTGTTGTTGTTGTTGTTGTTGTTGTAGCTCTGCGTCAGTCAGTCAGGCTGACGCGTAAAAGTATGCTACACGCCAAATAGACTGAAATTATGTTGTCGCCGGAAGAGTGGAGTGCAAGACAAAAAAGGGAAGCGGGAGAGGGATGGCATGAGAAGTGCGCGTAGAAGGGCAAGAGTGTTCGTGTGTGTGTGCGCGTGTGTGTGTCTTTTGTATGTGTGGTGTTTGCCCAACGCTTTTTATGCGTGCCAACAATTTTATGTGCGTCGCTCATAAATATTTTTGCTCAAGTTAATTGAAACATTACCAAAAAATGCTTGTCGACAAATATTGAAATATTTTTCGGGTTTGGGGCCGCACACACAAATGGACTGTATATATGATGTATTTTTTTTTTTTTTGATAAAACGATTTCTTGTAATGATTTATTAATGGTTGTTGTTTGCTTTGAATGTATGTAGACCGGATATATTAAGAGAGCGTGCTTATTTTACGATGTTCTAAGAAATTGGAAGCTAAGCTTGAAAGAAAAATAAACAAGTGCATATTGGGTATAATATTTCAATTAATATTTATATTATTATTTTTCTTTAAATATCTGTAATTAATTTATCTATCTGCAGTTTTTTAAGCTTAAACAGGAAATCTGTCTTTAACAAATCAATGAAATATTAGTTAATAGAAATGAAATTACTTGACCTTACTGTGTCCCCTTAACAACATCATTGATGGAATTGGCCACGTATTCAACATTCTTCGTATTCAAGCCACAAATGTTGATGCGTCCATTTCTTAGCAGGTAAATATGCTTATCTTTGATCAGTTTGCCGCATTGTTCCGCTTTTGAAGAATTAATTATTAAGAGAATCCCAGGCTGAGGATACACTTACGTTGCAGACCCAGGTAGGAGAACATGCCACACTGTTTTACAATGTGATCCCATTTGCCAGGTGTTTCCAGCTCCTTCAGTTTATCTGCCAAGGCTTTTCGCATTTCTTTTATACGCTCTGACATTATACATAGAGTTTCCAACCTGCATATATGGAAAATCCCAACAATTATTAATATTAATTTCTTAATTTACATACCATTCGTTTCTATTTTCCTCGTCTCCTAGAACTTTTGCCACAATACGACTTCCAAAGGCCGGCGGATTTGAATAATTTACACGAATTAAAATTGTCAGCTGCGAAGCAACCGCAGCAACGTGATTTTTGTCCTTCAGCACGACGACTAGATTTCCAATGCGTTCATCTAAGTTTAGAGAAAACGGGAAAATCATTAGAAAATCAACCTAAGTTAGACAGAATCTGTGGTGCCACCTAATGTCACCACTTCGGTTTGGCATAATATGTTTTGAGTATATAGAAGTATAAAGAAAAGATATGAACGAGACGCTCACTGTATAGGCCCATGTTTTTGGCAAACGATTGTGCAATTATTGTTTCAATGCCCTCGTTGACAATATATCTAACTGCCCAGGCATCGCGTTCCGGGTCCCCGCTCGCGAAGCCCTGATATGCTGAATCGAAGAATGGGAATAGTCTGCGCTGTTTTATGACTTCGGCTATTTGCTTCCATTGTTTCTTGGTGGGATCCATGCCAGTGGGATTATGTGCAGCGGCTTGCAAGAGGACAACAGCTCCCTCTGGAGCTTCACAAAGTGCGACCAAAAGTTTGCTAATATCAACTTGGCGTTTTTTGGCATTCCAATACGGGTACTGCTTCAAATGCTTAAAGCCAGCTATCTTAAAGATAGCAAAGTGATTTCCCCAAGTGGGATTGGGAATGTAACAAGTGCGCCGCTTCATATGATGACACATGAACTCGGCAGCTAATCGAATGGCACCTGTGCCTGAAAGTGTTTGTACTCCTACGGTCTGAAGGATTTCAAATTAGTACGATATATAATTACAATTAAACTTATTCAAATAATACTCACGCGGTTTTCTTTAATTGCTTTGGAATTCTTGCCCAAGATGAGTTCAGTGGCTGCCTTTGTAAACTCTGGATTACCTGTTATAGGTAAATACTCATGACTTAAATTTTCATCTTTAACTATCTCCAATTCACACTTTTTAACGACTGGAAAATCAAAGACCTTATCTTCTTCAGTGCGGTAGGCTGCAAATCATTTTTATTCTCGAATACTGTTAAATTAATTGTAAAATCTCATTCACGTACCGCCCAAACCCAAATTCACTTTTTTCTCGTGTTTGTCTTCTAAAAATAGCTTATTCAAATGGAAGACCTCAATGGGCGGGACCTGTTTTATATCTACAAAGGCGGATTTCTGGTAAACGTCCGATCCGCTGTATCTCTGACCAAATATCTGAATAAAACTAAGGATATTTTTGGTAAGTTAAAAAATGCAAGTTGTTTTTGCGTGTTTCGATTTTACTTTTGATTGGATGTAAGCAAACGGGTTGCAATTTTCAACATCGTGAAATTTTTCAACATCTAAAAATAAAAAAAAACTAATTTAGTACAAAAGTTTATGGAAAATTTTTTTGTATTTTTTGAGTGATTTATCAAGGTGTTCAATTTTCCTACTATTTATAGAGCTTGATGTTGCCATTCATTTGATCAATTTCAATCGAGCGATATCTTATGGGGATTTCCGAATTGGACGATGAATGACGCAAGAGTTAGCATCAATCAGGTCAAGTGGTTGCAAATTTAAGAAGTATTTAACTGTTAGCCGTCGGGCTTAGATTTATTTGCCAAGCATTTTGATTTGTTTATGGCTGCAACAAAGCGCCGCCTTGTTTGTTTTATACTGCGGGCCACGCAACAACAACAGCTACAGAAACAAGATAACAGCAACAATCAGCCGAAACAACAATAACAACGCAATTTGAATGTTTTCATTGCATGTGCGTTGCTGTTGCTGCTGCTGCTGCAGTTTCCTTTGCTTGCGTTGCCTTCATTGTTTGGATTTCAGTGCATCGCACGGCAGACATTTCAGGCAGTCCAACTATTTGATGGGTTCGTTGGGGTCTGTGAGGCGGAAGGAAGCCAGAGTCGAGCAACAATATTGGCCTACGTTTTTAAGCCACATTCAAACTGCCGAGTCAGTCTATCTGGGTCATAGACTTAGTTAATTGTTAGGTCATCTCGTTTGTGATGCCATTGCACTGATTAACTGTAAATATTTTCTTTAATATGTGGCCAAATGGGAAGCTGGGATAAATTCAAAACCAAGAGTTCAACTGTTAAAGATCTGCCGAAATGGGTCGGTTTTAAACAGGTTTCATTCTTGGGAAGCACCTTTACCTAGTTTTTAATATTTGAAAATCTTTTTGAATATTTAAAGAACTTTAAAAACTTTCGTAATTTAGTTCATTGTCAGTCAAAAGAAAATTGTCAGAAAAAGAAAAAAAAAATTACTGAAAAATCATATATTCCTATTATAATGTAAATTATCTTGATTGCAATTGCAAATACTCTCTCAACAGCTGCATCCCATGCCAAACTATTCCAGAGAAATCGCAAAACCCAAACCGGCCTACATGTGGCATATATACCAGAAACAAGTTTGAGTTCTGTTCTCTCCCCGCTTGACGCTTGACCCGATGCTTAAAATGGCCGTATTCCGTTTCCGCTGCACAAACAGCAATCGAGGCGACCGCAGCGGTCTGTTGTGCTTAATGGTCTGGCATTGAGGAGGGGACAAAATGCGGTGGAGGAAAACAATTTTTATAAATATTTTTTCACATGAAGACACGAACGTGCGTAAACGTAGCTATCAGCTTTTTGTCGCGCTTGCTCATCACTTGGCGCAAACGCAGCGCCTGCATTTTATTTTTTATGCATGAAGTGTAAATTAAAATTAAATTGACTGTGCAGAGTTCACGTTAGAAACGTTTTCCCGTTGCGTGCCACGCGGCGTATGAATAATAAAAATTGCCACGGCGGCAACTTAAAGTTGCAAGCGACCTCAGCACGCTGTGTGCCGTTAACCATTTATTTATTATCATATATTTATATGACCTTTTTTATTTGTGTTTTTAATTAAGTTATAAAATATTAATTTGCTCTGTTGTTGCAGCCCTTGCTGCTGCTGCTGCTGCGGTTGACATGCATTTTGCGGTTGCACTGCTGCAGCTCTGTGGCAATTTTGTGCCTGCCCTTCCCCTGGACTATTCTGGCACTCTTTCTATGCCACTGACAATGTCTGATGCAGACGAGGAAGAGGCTCAGGTTTATGTGCGTGCCAGAGTTTATCGTGACACCGCAGGACCCAACGCATAGAATATCCTTGTCTCCTCCCAACCGACTTCAACTGTATATAACTGTTTTCTTGCTCCCCTCTCGCCTTATGCCTTTCTCTGCTGTTGGCATTTTACGCGTCATTTAATCCGTTCGATTTGGGTTTCAAATGGAAAAAAAAAATTCTCGCTCTTCTCTGCGCCACCTGGCCCCAAGCAGCTGGCGTAAACCATGGGTTGGATTGAGCTTGGCAATGCTCGTTGCTGGTGGTCTGTCGCATGGGAAGCGTGAGTAAGAGACAAACTTATTTCTGATCCTATACTTGAAATTATGGTGAGTTGAATTAACGTGTAAATTGGATTTCTTGTGTGCACAATGAGTTTGCTTTGAAATCAATAGTAGAATTATAAGGGATTTTCTAGTCGAGAGCGCTTGACTTGTCAAGCGTAGGCTCTTAATGCTGATCAGGAATATCTACTAGCTATAATACTTGGTCGAAAACACAACTTGTGGATTCTTAATATATTCTGTCTTCTTCCTGTCTATTGTATTATTTTAATTTATTGTTGTTAATGTTATATTTCAGTTTTATAGTAATTATTACTATTATTAGCATTATTATTTTATCTTTTCTTAAGTTTTATCGCATGTGCAACTTTCATTTGCATAACATTTTCATTTATTCAACTCCGCTTGTCATTTCCGTTGCAGTTCAATAATTGCAATTCCTTGTTATATTCCTTCCGCATCATTGTTCCATGAATTCGAACTAAGTTTTTCATAAAACACTTCCCTGTCGGCTTATCTATCTGTCTTCATTCAGCTATTCATTGGCAACTTTATAATCTTTTGTATCTCCTAATCCCACATCTCGTATTCCGCCACATCATCCATGCACTTCCGTTCATTTCTTTCTTTAATCTTGCAATTCCACAACCTAACCCAACTTTCATTGTGCTGCCGCTAGCTGCTCCGGACTGTAACATGACAGCTGTCATATGTTGCTATTCCATATCACATTTTATAGCATAGTTTTTTCTTCCCGCATTCCGTTCTAGCTAAGCTTTGTTTTGTGCCGTTATGCTTTATACTCAGTTTCTCAATTCGTATCACAATGTTTTTACGCACAACACGTGCTCTGCCTGAGTCTCTCTCTCTCTCTCAACCAGTCGAGCTTTTGCTCTCAAGCTTTTTGTTTGCATTGTTTCTCTCTCTCTCGCTCTTTTGCTCACTCTGGCTTATTCTCTTTGGCTGATTGGAAGTTGAAACTTTTACTATAGGCTAATCTGCAAATTTTCTTCTCCATTTCTTCTTTTTTTTTGCATATTTCATTGTTTCTGTTTTGCTCTGTTTCACATTTCAGCTGTGCCACATTTGGCACATGACTCTGGCAGCGAGTGGAGCTCAGGACGGCGCCAATCCAAAGCCTGCATTTAAAAATAATTTATTGTGCCAGGAGAACACACACTCACACACACACTTACATATATTTTAGTCGCTTTATTTTAGTCATATTTATTTGCAAGTTCCTCTTGAGCGTACGTTGAACTGCTGACCCAAACACCTGTCTAGATTGCGGGCTGCGATTCTGTTTGGGTTATTGAGGGTCGTCAACTTCCTATTTTCGTCACTCTTCAAAAATAGTTAGCGCTCCACCAAAGGCACGGCGATTGTTGTGAAAGCGGTGCTTAATTTTATTACTCCAGTTAGGAATGTGGCCATGTGATTTAGTGCGGAAAATTAAAAGGGTTTAGGGCTTTATGGATAAGTGGTCGTATGTGAAATGGTAACATTCGCTTTGGGTAGGGTGCCAAATGGTTTTTATCTGTGGATTAGTCACAAGTCATTTTTGCCATGCTGATTTTGTAATACATTTTGTCAAACAGTTTTTTTGTTCTATACCCGTAAAAAGGGCTTAGTGTAAAGGGTTATAAATTGGATATATATGTAGCCCAGATATCTACATGACTGACCCTGAAATGGGAATAGATTATTGTGCAATCAGTGCCAGCAGAAATATTAAAATAATTAATTTATCAAATTCCAAATTTAGCAAAATTTTTAAAGCATAAATATCTATAAAACATTATGCCGAATATTCAAGCTAAAATGTTGATATGAAAAGCTCTCTTGATACATAGCTCCCATATTTCAAATTCCCATAATTTTGCTAAAACTAAATCGATTTTCATGTTTAATGGCATTTTTATCAGCATTTAAAATATCTGTATTTTTGAAAATAAATTTTTGTATATATTTTGGGGAAAAAATCATGTACTGCCCCCTTTACACTTTTACAAAAAAAATTTTTTTTCAAAATTTCAGAATTTTAAGCTTTGATTGTGTGTGTCAAAATTAGTACAAAAAACAACATTTAAAGTGGTTCTGCGGGGAAAAAATTTCAATATGTAATAAAAATGTAGCCTTTTTTCTTTAAATTACATGCTTTACAGATTTCGGAAAATTTTGATGTAACCTTCTGTTTTGTTATTATTAAAACATCAACGAGTATTGCGCTTTCGGTTATACCCGACTACAACGTGATGTTTTCATTGGCGTTTTGTTAGTTTTGTACGTTTTAAAAAACTGAAAACTGTAATATAACCATAATCAATACCTGCCAACAGCACAAGCTGCCAATTGAGCTCCATCAGCAGCCAGAATAGCTGCAACACGGTAAACAACAGCAACAACCACAACACAAGCAACAACAACAAGAACAAGAATAACGGTAGCAGTAGTAGTAATCCAAAATAATGACTACGACATCGACATGAACGTCAAACGAGGACCATTATCATCATCAGCGTCATCATCGAATGATGACATATCCCCGACTCACGTTTCTGGTCCATAGTCGGATAGCCGAGCAGCTCATTAATGTTTTTGTCTGCCATTTAGTCTGGGTTTTTCTGTATTGCTCTCCCTTTTCTCTCTGTGCATTATTGTGCACCTTTCTGCGCTTTCGTTACGTCAAGTACTTCAATTATTTGCTGTGCTTTCAGTCCTGCCATTGAATAGAATTTAACGCTCATTGTTTGGTCAGCCATCGTCGTGGGCGTCCCTTTTGTTAAGCGCTAATTAAAAGAATTTTTCAGCAGGTGTTTGCGGTTGTTTCCCCACCTTTTTTTTTGCATCGACCACAGCTCCGATGGATGCCCCCAATGCCAAGAGGTGAAACTGTTTCACGTATATTTTGGGTTCGCACGCTCCTTTTTGGTTGTCTTTCTAATTGAATATGCATTTTAATGGCATAATTTGTGTCTGCTCTTTAAATACCACCATATTGAACACACCAAATGAACCCCAATGAACTCTGGGTGGTGCCAAGTTTACGCTCACAAATGGTGTTATTCCTGCTTTCTTTGTTGTTGCCGTTTTGCGCGCTGGCCCAGAAAATGTATTTTTGTAGGCATTTGCATAAAGTGCTTTTCAAAGCAATGTGGCAAATAAAAGTAAAAAAAAACAAATACCAAAATGAAAAAATCGGCGGTTTTTAAATGGTCCTCCGCCTATCGTGTAAGTTCCGGTCGTTGGTGTCTTTGACAGTTAACGAAGTGTAAATATTTGTATAAAAGCCCCTGATATCCTTAGCAGGTCGACGCCTGTGTGTTGATATATTTGTAATTGGTTTTTCTCTGTGAATATACAAGTACTCTGAATGTAATGAGAATGTGATGTGAAAGTGATTTGTCAATGACAAGAACAATAGCAAAAATATAGACAGACGTTTTAAGATTTAAATTGCATATGAAGCGATTTTTTATAATCTTTAATTTTTAAATCAGAAGCCAAGGCAGAAGCTGGTCAAAGCGTACGAGTATTTTGTAATTTCAATATAATTTTGTTGCCACACATATTAAGTATACGACGCATTGCGTTTGTGGTATATTTGTGTTTGCCCACAGTGTGCACGAGTGTGTTGTGTATTGTGTACTTGCTACGGCTGCTTTTGTTTGCTAATATAATATTTTGTAACTTACTTTAGTAGTAGCAGCAGCAGCAGGAGCTGCAGCAGCAGCAGGAGCTGCAGAAGCTGCAGGAGCTGCAGCCTGGTATTTTTCTACTTATGAGCATTTTGTGCTTAGCTTTGCAGTTCAGTCAACTTTTGCTTGGCTACCTGTGCAAAGAACGGTGTCTAGACGAAACACACGTACCAAATGCTCACACACACACACAAACGCACATATACATGCACACGCACCTAAATAAAGAAAAGCCACAAGAAAAATGTGGTTAATGTGATAGACGCATAAAACCCTTTGGCATCTTTTGTAGCTTTGCTTTGCATTGCTGCGTTGCTGTGCCAATTTAAAAACAAGCATAAAAACGATAACAAATTTTCCATGCTGCCGTTTGGAGATTACAAATTACGACACATAACCCGTGGCCATGGCAGCGGCCACCGAGATATATATATATATATATAAGTAGCATCCCAGCTGCTGCAGAGAACTTCAAACAGTTGCAATTATATAATGAGCACAGAGTTTGCCCGCTAAGCTGCCAACATGTGTGTCGTAAGTATATTTGTATTTGTAGAGCCATGTGTATGTTTTGATTGTATGACTAACTTCTCAAGTGGGCTGATTGAGAGCTTAACGAACATGTTGCCCATCGACATTGGACGTAAGAAAAAGTTAACAATCGATGACAATAAATAAAGCTAGAGTTAAATTAAAATATATATTTAATATATTATATAATAATAGACATGTGTATATGTACATATGTACATATATCGAATGTTTTGTATTAATTAGCAATTTTCATATATATAATCTAAAAAATTAAGATATGGCTTTAAATTGTTATGGCGCCCCTCGCTTGCTACATGTGCGTCTGCTTTTTTAGTTTATCAGACATTTCCTGCGGCGCTTTTTGAGACGTGGTGTTAGGGTTTGGCTAGGGATTGGTTATACGGGGTTTGGGGCGCATAAACTTTTGCAACTATCGGAAGTCGTTAACGCTTTCACACACACAAGCAGTAGGAGCAGGAGCGGGAGCGGGAGCAGCAGTCCCCGTTTCTATGCCACGCCCACGTTAATGGGCACAGCGGCCGTCGGTGTTATATCTTATCCATTCTGTCTGTTTGTCTGTCTCTGTCACACACTCACACAGAGAGATTTCATCTGCTGGTCGCTGGACTGCACAGAGAGCTGCCATGTTTGATTTCTCGCTTTATATGTAGGCTAACTTGAGTTTGCTGCTGTCATACAGTTGTGGCCCACACCCACACCACCACCGCAGCCTCTGCCACTCCCCCCTAGGGCCGACGTACACCCACAAATGTTGGCACATTAATTAATTGAAATGCTGCCGGCCATGGAGAGCGGGCTGTGGTACGGGGAAAGTGGGGGCGGAGAGAAACACACTGCGAAGTCGTGTGTTTTGCACGCTTGTTAGTTTAACTAGCGCCTGGCAATTAAACGAAAATTAATTATGCTACCTAACAGGGAAGTGGCCCAGAGGCAAAAGCACGTTGGCCTTGAACTTAGCAACGGTAGCGCATTTAAATGTGGCCTTTAAGCTGCAAAATAGTCCGAACGGAGGCCACCTCACCAAACGGGAAGCCAATCAGCTGTCATTTTTCGTTGCCTAGGCTAACGGAAATGTGCGTCCAGCATATCCTCTATATGCTCTTCTTCTCTCTGTCTCTCTCTCTTACTCTTTCTCTCTATTTTATACATCTCTCGTTTCCTTTTCTATCTGTTTCCCTTGGCTGTCTGCTAATACCTACTTAACTTTGACTTTGGTGACAGCGGGGCTTAATCAATGCCACGTCCTGCCCCGGCAAGGCGACACCCTAATACAAGGTTAAAAGTTCGCCTGCCTCTGCGCCGCATAGTTTCCTAGTTTCAAGTACTGCCACAATTCATAATCCAGCCTTGGCGAAACGCGCAAATCATTTTTCATTTTTCAGTTTTTCACGAAGAATGCCATCAATCAATTTCATGCTCCTTGAAGATGTAAAACTGCTTAAGTTACGTTGTACTTACATTTCACTTCACACAGACTTTCATGAAACCAAACTTTTCCAACTTATATACCCTGTAAGTGCTTAAGAAATAACCACAAAGTTAAGAAGTGAGAAAGAAAGCTCAGAGCTCTTTAATTAAATAATTGTTTATGTAAAATTTTTTTTTAAAAATATATTTTATAAGAAATTTTCATATATTAAACAAATATTTAATTCTGATTCTAATTATCTCTCCGGCTGTTCCGTTTTTTTTAGAGGGGTGTCTGCAAATCGGCTTGTGTTTCGTTTCTCCTTTGGCTGAATACTTTTTATATTTTTTATATTTGAAAAAATTGATTTGTATGTGAAAAGTCAACGTCAGACAAGCATCAAGGCATCTTAACACCCTGTACAACGCGATTTGATGGGTTGAGTGTACTCAACTTCAGTTTTAATAAAATATAATATTAAGCTGTTGAGACCAATAACTTACAATTTCTTTTATTGATTTTTAGGAAATATACATGAAGTTGTAGTAATATTATTTAATGTTACAAGGAAAAAAATGTATATATAAAATGTTATAAAGACAGAGTATTTACAACTTCCAGCATACCCTTAAATACATTCTTTACGTTATTTTCTGACTTTTTTAACTTTTGCGTTCGTCGTTACGTTTCGTTAGACCTTCTTTTGCTTACGCGTTTTAGACTTTGCCTCTTGGCCTGGTCAGTGGTTCCTTGGTATTATATTTATGTATATTTTCGTTTTCTTCATTTTTGCTGTTGGTTTCCTTGTCCGTTGCATTGGCTCTACATTTTTTTTTAGTTGATTTATGTGCCGTCGAGCAGTGTCATGAGCCCAATTAACATTTGGGCTAAACATTTTCAGCTTGACGTGATTTTCTTTTTGATGCCCGAAGCTTTGGCAGCAACTAATTTGATTGCCAAGCAAAATTCTGGCCAATGCACTTTGGCACTTGATTCCTGGCGTCTCGTAACTTGTTTAATTTTTAAGGCAAAAAAGTTTGGTCCCACAAATTCCTGCATACAAATTCGTGACGATCTCTACAAATAATTTTAATTATTTATACGACTATCACAAATCAATTAGCTGCACTGTCTGCTCAATGCACTCCCAGGTGCGAGTACGCATGTCTTTCAAGCCATGCACTTGGCCTGGTTAACAAGAGCAACGATAATGTGCATGTTTAATAAACGCTCGAGGGGGTTGGGTAAATAATAATGTTGGGGGCGTGGACTGCCGCCCAGCGTGCGCTTATGTTTAATCTGATGTTAAGCCGACGCCGATACCAATGCCAACGTCGACCCCAGCCTTTGTGCCTGTGTGTCTCGACTCGACGTAACTCGACTTTAGCAATTTAGTTTATTTATAGCTACCAAAATATGAGCACCAAAGTTACAAACATGTCGTTGATGCTGTTTATGTTGTTGTTGCTCTTGTTCTTGTACGTGTGTGGGTGTGCTGACACATCATAATTTGGATGTTGTTATGTGTATGTGTTGAACTGAGGATGGGCACGAGTGGTTGTGTGTGTGTGCGTGTGTGTGTTTGTGTCCAAGTTTCAGCCTTGTGCTCATGTTTCCAGTTCATGTTGTAATATTTTAATGTGTGAAGCTACAACTGCTGCCGTTGTCGTTTTCCCAAGAACACCTCCTCCCCGACACTTGCTGCCCCACCACGCCACACCCCATCCCATTCGACCCAAATAAATCATATATTTTGATAGCATTAATTTACGTTATGGCTCTTATATCATTCCAATATGTTCTCAACTTGATCACATTTCATATTTAAACACATAAATTTCAGCAAAATACATTTTAATAATTTTTTTTTTTTAAACTTCAGTCTCTACTGTTGATAACCGAGAAAGTTATAAGAATGAAAAACAGAAATGTTTGTTTTATTGGATTTTACTGAATTTGTTGTATTTTGCAATTAGAAATATTAGTATTTGTTCTTTTTCTTACTATAATAAAATATGTTTTATTTTTGTATGCTTGGCAAAAGCAAATGCTATAAATAAACTCCAGCTATATGTGCCATTACGTAACTCACAGACAAACTCGGCCAAGATAGCCAAGATAGCTAATCCAACACCTCACACAGACAGTCGTTAATGTTCATCATCACGTGGCAGTTGGCAAATTTACATAGGCCAAAAGCCCAGAGCTGGAATACAATTAAAACCCAATTAAACTGTAGTTCTAAATCAGAAAAGTTATCAGTTACCTTTTGGCAAACGAAGGCAAACTGCAGGCAAAAGTATCAGAGATGCAGCCAGTTTCTGCTGGGAATTTGGCCCGGCTGCAGTTTCTGTTGAATTTTTGGTCAAAAGATACGGCAAATAACAGAAACGAGAGTGTACGCACCTTTGGTAAATACACACTCGTGGATGTGGGCTTGGCAAACTTCTCCGGGCACTTTGAAAATGAAGCGAATGGCTTAGCCAAGTGTCTGTCTAGGCGTTTACATTTGGCTTTTGCTGTGCTGGCAATGCATTTGCAATTCCAAACTAGTTTCAATTGATTAAGTTTCAGGTTAATGGATTGCTTACATATTTAAGCTGGCTAACTGCAGTCGCATAACTTTTGCTCTGTAACAGTAAATACAACTTTGGCAATTGGTCCAGTTTCAAATCTATGGCAATTGGTCCAGTTTCAAATCTATGGCCAACACGTAGGTGCCCTGTAAGTTAATATTCTATTAATTTCCTGTCAATGTTCCTCAATACGATTTCATCAGTAATTCGCCAATTGTATAAACAGGATAAATTCCTGTAATTGTAATGTTATTGTAGTGATATAAAAATGGATTAAAGTGCTACTCAATTTAAACTAAAAATAAGCACAATCTGAATATTTGTTTTGGCCAAAAAGTATTTGTTTTCCATACAGAATCTTTCCAATGTCTGCTATCCCCAAGCAATAAGCTCCCGAAAAAAAAGAGAAGTTATGACATGTTTGCGTGCTTTTGTGCAAGTTAATTGTGAATAATTATTTGCTTATGCTATAAAGCAGATTAAAAAACTTTTGTTTTTAATTAGAAGCAGCCTGAAAACAAAAGATGCGGCACCAGCACGAGAACCAGCAGCAACAGCATTAGCAGCAGCAACTTTAGCAACTTTACAAACATTTTTCGCGCATATAAATTTCACAAAGCGCCAGAGACATAAAAAGAAGGAACAGAGCAGCGTATAAAATTAAAGTTTTAGCTTGAAATTAATGCAAATCTTTTTTATTCACAAAGACAATGCGGCGTCTGCGCAATGAGTTGCCGCAAATTACGCATACGCCTAGTGGCACATATACACAATATATGCTGCCTCAATGGAAATTGACGCGTTACAATCAGCTTCAAGTGTTGTCTCAAAATTGCACCAGGGCCGCCAAAATGTTAATTAATTTCATTTTAATTAAGTCGCATAAGCTTATTAAATTTCTCAAGCAAGCAACCAACTCAAAACAACAAACAGCCACCAACAGTCAAGGACAGCATGTAAATTCGTTTTCGTCCTTGCCGCCTTTTCTGCTATGTATGTATGTCTAAAGCGTTTCAAAATTAATTAACAACTTATTTATATAGACATTTCGAGTCTCTGTGGACCCGTGAAGATGTTGTACTAATCACATTTCTGCCACTAACAGAACCGAACCCTCGCATCCTTTGACAAGCACGCGCAGAAGGCTCAGAGACTTTTAGTCACGATTTACATTGAGAGTTCTGAACTTTTATGCGATGTTTGTTTAAGTTTCAATATATTCAATTATTTGCTGTGGACACTTGTTAAGATTAAATCACTTTAAAACTATTCATAGATTTTAGTTTATTGTTTGTATATGCGCGAAATTCGCTGAGCCGTAAATTATAATGATATTGAATAATTAATTCAATTTGTTATTTTTTAATTTAATTTTATTTCACATTATTAGTGTCATGTCCACACTACACATTTCAATTACTGAATATTTGTAGAGGCCCGTAGCTAAGCGACTTATGAATTTGTAACTGTCCAACCAAATTAGTTGTTCAATTTAGCGGATTGCAAATTTGTCGCTTATCGTTTTATTGTTTATGTTAATTTTAGCTCATTTAATTTTAGTATATCGCAGTGGGCGCACATCCCCCCCGACAAAGGAATGCGACGGTTTGTTGTGGTTGCCGTATCTGGGCACAGAGCACAATAAATGCGGTATGCAAATGTTGACGTTTTGGCCAAAGCGCCGCTAAAGCCTCTAATTAAGTTTTCATGAATTCAAACATTATATTGTTTGGGACCGGGGCCCTTATCGAGCTAATTGTGGGCGTGCCAAATTAGAGTATTGGGGTATGCACTTAAACAATAATTGCTAACAGGACTGTGTTGAAAGTAGGAAAGGGACTCTTCTTGTTTTGTTTAAATACTTAAAATATTCTTAAAATATAAGCATTTAATGTAACCACAGTAAACTTTTTATATATCATAGTAAGTATATTTTATTGAATGAATAAAATTATGTTTTTGAAGCTGCTTTGTATTTTAAAAGCTTGACTTTCATTAGCAAAAAACAATTGTGTAATAGTGTCCCATATAGGCTTAATGTCAATTATTTCCGAGTATCTCTCTTAAATTCAAAAGAAATCGCTGGAGAATTCTTGGCCCAGTTCGCATTATCTCGTTTCGCCATCGTACTGCAAATGTCAAAGCTATTTGCCTTTGTGTGGCTTCATTGTTTCCGGGGAATTGAATTATAACTCGCTAAGAGACTTGACATCAATGGAAAAAATATGAGAAAAATTGAAATTAAAATAGAAACAACTCCCCAGCACTTGCTATCAAAAAGGATGTCAAGGTGTACTAGGTAGAGCTGGGTTAAGCTATCTGCAAATGAAGTTTTGTTTGGTTTCCGTTTAAGTTTGAGTTGAGTTTAGTTGAGTTGTGTTGAGTTGAGCTAAGTTGAGCTGTGGAGTGTAAAATATTTCGTATTTTGCAATATGCAACAGTCAAATATTTTTCGCCCAGTCACTTCGAATATTTAAATATATCTAAGTTGTTCGCTTGACAGTTCTTTGGTCGCTGCTATCGTCAGTGCTCATAAATCTACTGCAATTCAAACGCTGCTCTGCATGCAATAAATAAAAATCTTTGAAATGTACGCATTTGACAAGAAGAGCCCGACCCGTGCAGTATCTGCCCCCTGCTTCTTCTTCCCCCTTGCCACTTTGGCAAGTCATTGAGGCGGGCCGTGCTTCCTCTGCGCTGATCCTATGCCTCGTCGCTTGAAAGCTGCATTTCCGGTCACTAATATAAGTCAAAGTACAAAGTTGGTTGGCTGGTTGGCTGACTTTACTTCACTTCGCTTCTCTCGCTTATAATGCAACGGCACTTAGCCAACGCCATTTTGAAAGGATGGGGGCAGGTGGGGGGCTCATTCGGAAGGAAGGGGGGGGGGGGGTCTCCTATCTGACTGTGTGTGTCGCCGTGCCTCGCTGATGATTTAAGTGCACTTTGATGCACATTTTTCGTTGCTGCTGATGCTGCTTCTACTGCTGCTGCAGCTGCCCCAGATAATTTAATTAAATTATACGCTTCCTTACGTGCATCGGGGCGCAGGGCCCTGTTGAGGAATTGAGCCAGGTTAGGTTCGGTTTAGGGTGTGCAGCTCGCATTTTAATAAGGTTTGTTGGTTAGCTAGTTTTGAGGTTGAGCTGAGTGTAGTTTTGGCTTAGTTGCTTGCGCCGTCGAAAGGCTTTGTGCGAGGCTTGGGGTTAAAGTCATTTGGGTTAGCTGAAAAGAGGTCGAATTGTTAAGCGCCGAGGGGGAAGGGCTGTGTTCTAGCAGACTAGGCGTATGCTTGATGTATTCATTTAAAAGTTACCCAGACAAGCTCAGGGATTTTACTTAAGCGTCTCTATTATCCAGCAGACTTAAAAACTCAACAAATATAGGAAACAACTTACGGCTTTTGCATTAATATTAAAGAAGACTATTTATTTTCTGACTCTACGAATTAGTTTGTTAGTTTTATCACAAATATTTTTTGTGCGAATTGAGATTTATAGCAAAGTTTTTATGATGTCTCCAACACGTTAAAAAGTCGTTGGCCAAATGCAGTTTGAAAAAAATGCGACATCAAACGAAAAATAAACCATTTACTACAATCCTTTTGCCAGCCTTTGCCTTGGCCAAATAGTGTTGATGTTATTCATCAACGTCAAAGTGTTGTTGTTGTTGTTGCTGTTGCAGTTGTTGGTGACACGTCATGCGGCTGTCAGCGAAGCAACAACAACTGGTAACTGCTAGCTGGCAACTGGCAACTGGCAAAAGCCAAGCCAAGTCAGGCCAGGCCAGGCTAGAAGGAGTGAAAGCCCATCACAGCAGCCACAGCAGGCAGTCAACAACAACATGAGGAGACGGGCAACATAATTTTTAGTGTCGCAGTATACAAAATATATAAAAGTACCGAAAACATTGACGAACAACATTTTTAATGCACCAGAAGTCATAATATTTTCATATTTCATGCTTGCTGCGTCATTTTCCTGCACGTAAACGTCACAATGTGTCCTTAAATTGGTAAATATGGTGCTCAAAAGTTGCCCAAAATGTTCCTCAGCTAGAATCAACAAAAATTTCCACCTGGCAAAGTTCAACCTCGAAAATGTCTTGATTTTCGTGGGCTCCCAAACATGCCCAGCGCAGCAACTAAACAACACGAACAAAACACAAAAGCCAGCGACAACGACTCGGTCCACAACATATTTACATAAACAGAAGCATTTTTAAGAACTAACTAGAGAGAGGATCACATAATTTTTGCATCGGCTTTGCGCAGTGATAATGAAAAGGGAGAATATTAAAAAAAATTTTGGAATTTGTTTTGTTAGTCAACTTAAACTAAATAGATGCTGAAATTGTTATTTCAAATGTAAAAATATAAATAATTATTGAGATATTTAGGTAAAGTGAAAATATACAAGAAATTTTATATTTTAGTTAAGCCTTCTTCAATTTGTTAAAAATTAAATAATAATATTTTTTGAAATGGGTGCCCAACATTGATTCGGATAGATATATTTTTATTAGTATTTTAAATTATCTTAAGTTGTTAACTTTCTGTTTGTGGCATAAAAAGAAAGATACATAAATAAAAAGTTGTTTTTAAAGTATGTTTTAATAAAATTTTAATCCAATGTTATACCCGATATACCCTGTTAGGGTATTTAAAATATGTTTCGCTACAATTTGCACCGGCCTGTTTTTGTTTTTCCTTGGTGTTTGCCGTCATCAGGTTAGTTTTTAACCTCTGCAGTGTGCTGCAGTCCACTCGAAGAGTCTTTGACTTGGCAGTCGTCCTCCGTCCTGCATGCCCCGCCCTCCGCCCTGCCATACTGTTCTCGTGCAGCCTCAACCAACCAAGCAGGCAAAGCAGCCAGTCAGCCAGTCAACCGGTTGCCATTGTGCACCTCCACCACTTGTCCTGCGTCCTGGCATAGCTTTTAACCACTCGTTTGCTCTTTAACGCGTTAACGGGTTAAGTTGCCTATGTGCTATGCTTCTCCACCTCCACCTCCTGTTGCTCTTGCTGCTGCTGTTGTTGTCAGGAGCGCTGCTTGCGGTGGGTTTTTATGTGGCCATCAAAGCGGGTCCAGAACAACAACAAGAAGCTTGCTTTGGTTTGGGCAGCCCGGCCTCATGTATAATTAGTTGGCGCTGACTTTGTCATAACTGTTCCACACATGTCGTCGAGTAGGCGGCAGCAATAGGGCGGGGCGGGGCCTGTGTGCAAATGTGTCGCTTTAAATGCCTTGTGGCCACATTTTAAAGTCAATTTGAGGTGGGCAAAGCTGCCGCAAAGCCGACTCATGCTCACATTTTTGGAGCTAATCGACGGCTATTATGAAGTAGCCGCCACAAATCCTCCACCTCTAAAAAAAAAACGAACCAGAACTAGTCGCTGAAGTGGTTTTTAGGTTTCACCGCTGCAGGCAACTTCATTGCTGGCCAACAACTGCGGCTACTTCAAATTTCATTTACCACTTTTTTTTGCGAGACGCCGCTGCATTCGCTTTTTCATTCAGCTTTCAGTTGCAGGCGGCGAACGCAAAACTGACAGCCGCTGACGAACCCCTTCCGATGAGAGCGTTTTGTTTGTCTGGCGACCCAACTGCGCCGCAACTGTCTGCTGTCGCACGGTCTGCAGTTACCGTTGCGGTTGGTTACGCTTTGCTTGCTGTTGTTGTTTTTGTTGCTTTATTCGCCAAAGCGTTTTAATTTTTAGCAAGACGCAGATCACAAAGCTCTTTGGCTAGTTAAGGTGGGTTAGTTGTGAATAGTTTTGAAGGGATATTCACGTTTGTTGCCTACTTTAAAACAGTCTACAGGATGAAAAGAGAGACAAACAATTATATTTTATATTTTTAGAAGCCTAGGGTTTGTGTTTAAAATTTTCTTTGCTCTATATTTGTATTTACTATTTAGTTTAAGTAATTTTTCTAGAAGCGTTAGGACTGGATTTTTTGTTGTTTTATTTTGTAGAAATATTATTATTATTATTAAATATATATTTATATATGTATATATATTTATATTTAATTTTTAGTTTAAGTAATTTTTTCAGAAGTGTTTGTTAGGACTGGAATTTATGTTGTTTTATTTTGTAGAAATAATATTAAATGTTCTACCAGCTATTGTCTTAAAAATATGATTTAAATCAAGGCGCATTTAGTTTTCGACAGTTTTACTTGTTACTTGAAACTGCCTGGTGCAGTTAACCATGCATAAAGATATTTATTTTAAGATTCATATTATTTAGATTAATTTCATTACAAACACATTTCAGGTTGTCTCCTTCTGCTCAAATAATTTCTGCAGCTTAAACAGACTTATGAAGAAGAAAGTAAAGAATATAAATCACATACAGTCTCTCTGTGCCTAATTTTATTTTATTAGTTCTCTACTTGCCTGCTGCTTGGTGGCTTGTTCGCCTCATTTTTTTCCATCAGTGGCTTGTCATAATTTTGTTAGGGCCACGTCGAGTTGTCTGCGTTCGCGTTTGCGTTTTGGCCTCGTCCTGTCAGTGTGATAACTCCTTTTCGTGTTTAACATTTTCAACTTGGCTCTGGCCTGAGCCGTGTGTATATTCTGTATTATGCGGCAGCTGTCGACTGCACACACACACACACACACTCACACTCAAATTCAGATGTGGCTTTGGTCACACTCTCAAGCGTCCGTTGCACGCCGTTGCTCGCTCGACGTGGACCTCTGTATCCTAGTTCCTGGCCCTTGTATCCCGGCTGCGACTCTTCTGGAGCCAACTGCATGTCAGTTGGGTGCGGGCTGGGGAATCGTGCGATTGTCGCTCGAGTGTTGCAGCTGCCTGCGCCTGATTACAATGCGTCTCATGTTGGAGTTCTGCGTGTGCTCTGCCATCGTTTGCACTGATAACACGTTAAGTGCGCTGGTTTATCCTGCAAGATAATTTGGACAAGTGTCACCTCTCGGATTTTCACGCGGCAGCCAAAAAAAAAAAAAAAACGAATAGCCAAAAACCACCAACGACGACGACGATGACAACGTTGGAAATGCCGCAACTTTTCTGAAATATGCACAAAATTTGTTGGTAACCAGGTTTAGGGCTTGCTAACTGGCCAGCTGCAGCAACAACTACAGATATAGCTGCACCTGCAATTTTCAGTTCCCAGTTGCCTGTTTTTAGTTTTGGCATTCCTTTTACCCTTGTTACTGGCGCATCCAGTTTTTGTAGCATACTTTTTTGGGGTGGCACGCGCGTAATTGGCGCTTGGTCTGTTTTTCGAAATGCTGCGGCTTTTAAATATTAGTTTAGACTGGCACGGCGGCAACTCTGTTCATGCGGCTGGCAGCTGTTAACCTCTAGTTGCAGGTGTAGCAATTACGGCTACATAGACGCCGCCACAAAATGGTTACGAAAGCAAACATTAAAGTAAGAAGCTTTTATGCCAAGCCAAAAAACTTTGTTTTTATTAGTATTTTTCGTACTACGGAAAATGTAACAAAAAAAAGGAATATTTTTTGTAGAATATTTTGTTTTATTTTTCAGGGATTATGTTTAGAAAATATGATATTTTGATATACAACATTGTTATTATTTATATTAATATTTTTAGCAAAATCCTGAAAGTGTTTTAAAATTCCATGAATATGATTTCATTTTATGAAAGCGTTGTCAATTGCAAAATGAAACACATGTACAAACATATCCAGGTCTAATCCAAAATACTTGCTCAGGCAGCAATCTAACAGATGGCAGACTGACTGACTACCTGCCCATCAAATTTTACTGACCAAATAAGCAGGCAATCTACTAAGCGCTTTCGAGCTGTCAAGGAGATTGCGCATGTCCAGCAATTTGACAGGAATCAGATGTTTTGGGATATTGGCGCCAGGCATCTACGTTTGTTGTTAACCTTGCCAGCGAAACAGGCAAACAAAACAAAAACGAAAAGAGCAGACGACAGCGCAGCAGCTGCAAAGCAGCGCAGCAGCAGCAACAACAACAGAGAGAAGTACCGTTGGTATGCCACGTGCAGAGAGAGCATGGGCCAACGTCAACCACAGTGAGCGCAAAGCTCTTCTATACACGCTGAATGGAATCGAGAGCGCGAATGGGGAGAGCGTGAGAGCGTAAAAGCTTCAGAGACTGCTGCGGTTGTCGCTGCTGGCGCTGCTGCTGCTTTCGGGGGCGTCCAGGACCCGTCAGCGAATCAAGTTGTGGCCGTTGCGTTACGTTCAACGTCAGTAGTTGGAACAAGGACGCGTAACGTGCAGAAGCTCACGCGCAAAAACGTTCTCGCGTAACGGGTAAAAAAATAGTAAAGCCCAAATCATAAATTTGTGTCCTGTGTGCCGCCGTATCGCTCTGCGTGTGCGTCTGTGTGTGTGCCTACGCAATTGAATTGAAAGCCAAAGTTGTATGCCAAAATCAGCTGCGTCAGAAGCCAATCACAAATTTGTTGGATATATGTGCGCGTTACGTATACGCAACGTGTGACCGCTCAAGTGCTTTAGCTGGCAGTGCATGTGCTTGTGTGTGTTTGGTTGTGTGTGTGTGTGTGTGTTTGCTGGCCCGTGTGTATTTTTATTGATTGCACGCTATCTACGTCGCTTTTGAGGATACGATATTTTAAGCTGCTGCCTTAAAATGTTACAAAACAGAATTCGGGCAGCTGCAGCGGCGCCATAAAACTGTTGCCTGAAACTGCCTGCCAGCTAGTCTGTCTATCCATCTGTCTGGCCCGTCAACGTGTGTGCGCCCGTTCAAGGTCGCATTTTTTGTGCGGTCTCACTGACAAAATGTCACAAACAGAAACATAGAAAAACAAAACCAAAACAACCACGTTTGCCAAATATACAAAACGTTCAACACCAAAAAAATCATCATCGTCATCAGCAGCAGCTTCAACTCAAAGTGAAATTAAAGTAAGCAAAAAGAAAGAAATTTAAAAAAAAAAACGAAGACAAATGCCTCAGTAAAATGTAATATTGATATGCCAGAAGTGAGCATCGAACTGCAAACTCTGCCGTGACCCGTCTATAAATTTATCTTTTAGCTTAGTTTTAGAGACACACTCAGACCCAAAAGTAAATGGCAGACGGCCTTAAGCCGGCTGCAATCACAATACCAACAACAACAGCAAGGACCTCATTGACTGTGGTCGCACAGGTCATGTGGCTGCCCCTGTTTGTAGGACAACGAACTGAGCATCATCTCCTGCATTATTTTGTTCTTTCGTATCGAATATTCATTTCATTCTTCTTATTTTTTTTCGGTGGCATGACACAGTTTGTTTTTCTTTGACTAAGCTGCCATAAAAACTACAAAATCGCTTACAATACGAAAGTAAATTTTTTTTCTTTCGTATATCTGCTGTATTTTCAGGCAGTGTTAAGAGATTGCTTGAAAAAATCGTTCTTTTAACTGCGACATTTTTGTGAAGTTGAAAGCTATTTTGCCAATGTGTTATAAAATATTCAGTATTGATTACTGTTTTTACATTTATATGATATAATTTCAAGAATTTGTCAGTTGCAATAGTTATCTGAATTTTAAATTAGTGTTTTAGTTTTAGTGTTAGTGAAATACTGATTTTTATAATTTAAAGCATTAAATTGAATTAGGACTCGGTGCATTAAGCAAATAGAAAAAAAAAACCGGAAAACAGCAATTTATCAATTTATTATTTTAATTGAGTTACGATTCAGCATTTAGCTATCTTGGCACTCAAGGCATGTGACTAGTATTTGAATGAAAATAACTTTATGATTCATTCACACATGGCAACGTCTCTTAATGTGGGACTCGTATGGCATTCCATGGTTCTCAGGAGTATTCACATAACTTGCAACTGAAGCAGCAACAAATTTATGTGGTTTACCAGTTTAGTATGCATAAAATGTAAGAATATCTAAAATTCTCAGTCTCTCTCTCTCTCTCTCTTTGTTGCTCGTTCTGTCTCACTCTTGTTCTATCTAAATAAACACTTCATTTATGGCCAGAGTCAAGTGTGTAAGCAACTTTTGTTATGCCTCCGGGTTGCATTGCTGATAAATCATAGCCAAAAGTGTTTTGCCACGCCCGCGCCCCCATTTGGACACTTGTAGGGCTGCTGGCCCTGTGCCGTTACCAACTGATTTATCAAATTAAGAACAAAAAACACGGTATACATACACACACATACACAATACATGTTGTGCTGACATCAGCTGTTTGGATAGCTAAGGGCTTAGATTTTGGACTGACCTCGTTTTTGGCCTAAGCAAGAAAAACCCAAAAACCATCAAGAACAAGAGCAACGGCAACAACCGGAATATGTTGTTGTCCAATGCGCAAATATTTGTCGTAATGCGTTGCACAAACAAGCATAAAGCAGGGCGGAGCACAGAACGTAACGAAAGAGCATAATGCATAACTCATACGCAACGATGTACCCGAAACTTGTTTGATGTTTTCTTTTAGGTCACATGGCAAAGTTACTTAGCTACCATAAAATATGCACCATGGGCAAATTATATGTGCACACTTTCATATCAATTATTAATTAAGCTAAAAAGAAGACATTGCGCCTCTGATACATAAGTCACCAAAGGATAGGCATAATCCTGGTAGTGTGCTTAGAATGTTTGAGTATAAACTATAAAGTCGTCAACACTTTTTTTCAACAACATTTTAAATTAATTGTAATTAACAAGTTTTAAAAATTTCTTCCAAAGTTATTTAGGCGTATTAACCATATGCATGGCGTAGCTATTTCTTTTGCGCAATAACTTTTTCTCACTTGACATGCATTTTCGTCTTTTTATATGTGCATATTTATATAATATACACTTGTATATTTAAAGCTAATGCCATATGCACATTTCAATCTCTCGACAAACTCTTGTTGCTTTATGTGCCAATTCTTGTTTGTGGCCCGTTTTTCCATTTTGCTTTTTATTGCAACGTTAACTAGTTGTCGAGAGTTGTGCGGCAGCATTTTACTCCAATTAAATTTTCATGCCATATGAGCATTTTGTGCAACAACAACAAAAACAGGCACGTTGAAAGTTGAGAGTGCCAAACGAACGTGGCGCTATTTTCAATTTCCGTTGCACAAAACTCGAGTAGGAATGCGATTTTTAACACAATTTCACATAGGAATAGCCAAGTAAGGCTAGAGCGAGGTGGGACAATGGGTTTGGTCGGACTCAGCCAGTCCAAGAGCCAACTAGTCAGACACTCAATCGGGTTAGGGTTTGTTGCAATGTGTGTGAGGCACGCGGCACTTGGCATAGAAAATTGTTGACTGCTAAAAACAACAGAGGAAGAGACAAAATAAGAAATAACAACAACCTGGCGACCGATTCAACCGATTCGACTCGAATCGAATCGACCGACCGACAAACGGACTGACTGTCTGACTTGCTTGTAGACTGATTGACAGTTCAAGCCAAATGCCCTTTTATTGAGATTTAAGCATTTGGGTCATTTCCGAATTGTGTTTGTGTAACTGGGGGTTGGTTTAAATATTAAAAAACCTTGTAGCAAACCATTTATCTGCATCGGAATCTAAAAAAAAAAAACGACAAGTGAAAAACCTTTCGTAATGGCCACTAGGTACCCTGTGCCTAGAACACATTCGTTTATGCCCATCGTTTGTACAAACCGAATTTGAAAAATTTAATAAACTAAGCTACATACCCTTTTTAATTTCTTTAACGGCTTTAGGGTATATAAACAAACTAAAAAATCAATAAAAGCAGGCAGCGGCCAGAGTTGAAGGCTAAAAGTGTGTAACGAACAGCGGCAACAACAAGAACGGCAACAGCAACAAAAAAAAAATAGGTACAACATTCAGTTGGGCTAAAATCAGAAACCGAAAAAAGACACTCACATCCCTTGCATCGTGTTTATAACACGCGCAAGCAGTGTTCATTTTTTATTTTCGTTTTAATTTTTTGTTGTACAAAATTCGTGTTTTTTTATTGGCTTTTAGATGTTAAACTGTGTGCCCAACACAAATAGTACATACAGTAATGGAAATTGTTGCGCCGACAGTGTTGCATTTATCATTTGAAATGTGTACCGTTTCTGGGTCATTATGACAGCTGCCCTATAGAGTTGAATGTGTTTTACAATCCTGTTACTTTTAGCCAACTTGTGTGTTTGTAGTAAACAGCGTTTGTTACATAGATTTATTGATGTTTTATTTTTTTGGATGAACATCTCTAACATATAATTATCTGTGCTTTTTCATCAACAATTTCTCATAAAACGCTGCCACTAAATAATATCAGTATCTTTTAATTCATAGTTGGGAATTTTGGTTTTTCCTCAAAATAAATTACTATGTATTTAATTCCCTTATTCTTCTGATAGTTTTATGACTATTGGCTTGAGAAGAGGACCATCATTTACTGACTGCATTTATTACCAACATGTTTCGGCCTTCATTTCGTTATACTTTCACTCTGACCCCTCACAAGTTCAGGCAGAGCAGAGCCTATCCCGTTTCAGCCAACTTTTGTAAGGAACGTTTTATTGGCTTTCGTTTTTAAATGTTTTTCGGTTTATTTTTTTGCTACTGCTCTTTTTGGCTCTTGCGTGTATGAGTTTAATATATCGTGGCGTGTATGATGATATATGTACGTCTATATGCATGTATTTGTACTCGTATGAGTTCTGCTCTTTGCCTTGCATGTTGAAAATTGTTTGTCGGGGGTGGCGGGGGCTGTGAAAGAGCGCAAAACTCGGCTAAAACAAATTACGTACGAGCTCAAGGCCGCAGCGGCGGTCAGGCCAGAGTTTGTTGTTTTTTTTTTTTTTTGTGTATGTTGTTTTTTTTTGTTGGCCGCTGCTCGTTCGCAATTATATTGTAAAACATCTGGGCTTTTGGGCACTCGACGCCCGCACTAATGAAAAATGCTGGCACGACTCTTTGCCATTTGGCCATTGCCATTGCATGTGTTCATAAATAATTAAATATTTCTTCCTATGCTGCGTACTGAGTGAAAAATGGAACAGGGTCGTCCACTAATTAGGTGCATATTTCAATTTCACTTTGAGCACAAAGTCATAAAGCCTTCGACTCGCAGTCGCCGGAAACGGATGCATAAAATTTGCATGCACACAAATGTCAAATGTTGCCCCAAGCCAGACTCGGAGAAGTTGTCGGATTCGGATTCAGAATCGGAGTTGTTTCCTGTCAACTGCAAACACATCACACATCGGACAGCTTAATGCAGCGGCTGTCGCCAATTACAAATGCTGAGATGTTTTGGGTTAGATTTACGACCATTAAATTCACTAGGCCTGCATACGGGATATTTGTTTGATCAAATATGTACGTGGGCCTATTGAAATTTCTACATGTGAATTTCAGAGTTCAGTAACCGAAGGCTTTAAATTACTGAGACATAAGCTACAGTTTAAATTAAAATATTGGATTGGTTGAAATTAAATGTATCGAGGAAGAACAGTAAAATTTGGGTGTATCGAAAAAAATTTATAAATTATAAATATATAAATTATAAATTATTATGTAAATTATATAATTATTATGCATTGATTCAAATTATTCATTCCAACTATGCGAAACACATTTCCGGATCAAATTTAATGTCAAGATTGTAAATAGGTGATTTTACAAATTGATTCCTTCTTTACACAAGTTATCCCACTTTTTGCAATGCTAGCATATTTTTTAAAAGAGCTTAAAGTACAATAAATCTGGCATCAAGTTGAAATCTTGTCTTTGTGCAACTTAACTTTCGCTTACATTCTTTCCTCAGTTCTTGGAATCCTGTTAGTGCGAAAAACCATAACTAGATGTTGTATATATTTTCGATTAGCCATAGTTTTTGGCTGGGTCATCGATGCTACGGATATGCACTAGTTACACTGTCCTATCCAATTCTGGCTTCTTCCATTTTCGAAGCGAAATTGAACTGTGTCATGGCAGGCCCGCAGGAGTGCGACCGTTGTTTTTGTTGTCATATAAGAACCGAAACAATTGTGGAAACCATCCGTGTTACGTGTCCGTTGTGCTCTGCTTACGTGCCTTCGCCTCTGTTGCCCGCCGCCCTGGTCCTTGGTCCTACTGGCTCCTGGCCACAGAGGCAGTTCTTGAAACGCAGCTCCGTCGCTGACTCACATGCAATTGCATTTTCTTCAAATTGTTATTTTTTGCTTTTCTTGCTGTGAAACTTTATAAGTTATATTCGCATGGTCTCAGAGATATTTGCCGCAACAGCTTGGCTTCTGGCCCAAAAGCCAAGCATCAATTTGATCAACTTGGCGCCAGTCTTTAATATGTTTTCTTTCTATGTGAAACCAGTTTTCTTTTCACTCCTTTGTGTGTATACTTTAGGATATTTATTTTTTTATTATTTTATTTTTTCGTTTTTTTTTTTGGTTGTGCTTGTTACACGCCATTTAGTTTCACTTTGCATATTCATAGAATTTTTGCCAGCACCACAAAAATCGTATATATATTTCTGGTCAACTGCTTCGACTGGTTCGCTTACCCGCATGCGAGACTATTGCTCAAATTTCCTTCATTTTTGGTAAACTTACACACACATAAACACACACGCACTCACACACACACACCATTCTAAATGACATGTGAAGTTTTCTGGGAAAAGTTGAAATGTAGCTGCAATTTTTCGGTTATAGAAATTGCTTTTCATATGTTTGTTATGTGTGTGCTGGGGATGTGTGCTGATAAATTTGTGCAGTTTCTCCTTGTTGAATTGTTGTTTCTTAGTTTGTAGCTAATTTGAAGTTTGTCGTTTCAAGTTTCCGAAATGAACAATCAGAAGATTGCAACATCTTTGCCAAGCCTGCCAACTGAATGTGAAATGACTGATTTTATTGGCACAATATAAGAAGCCAAGAATAATTAAAAATCAAACAGAACAGAACATGAAATATTTTATTAAAGGGAAGACTTTTCGATACATTTATGTACTTTATCAATAACTTAAATATATATTTGAAACATTGAACATTTTCTCATTTTTTCATTATTGAAATTTGAATTAAACAATTTACATTTAAATCAAATCAAATTGGTTGCTTCCAATTTCGTGTGTCATTTCATCAAATTCAGTTTATTTCTCGTCTTTTTTGCGGTCTGTCACAGAAATGCAATCAATTAATTAAATGTCCCTAACAAACGACTGCCATGCCAGACGACTCGCACTTATGGCCAACAAATATGTGTGCCAAACAGAATTTAAATTGAAAACGCCTAAGGGCCCAAAAGCAGCAACGGAAAGAGTTGGCAATAAAAACTGTTGTTTGTGTGTAATTTGATTTGCATAAAAACTAAATAAATTGCTTGCCTAGTTTTTTATTTAGCCGACAAACGTGCAGACAAAATGATAAAATCCGGCAAACATATGACACACGATATGCAAGAAGAGCGCGTTGTATGAATAAACAAAATGCCGGACCGAAAACGGATGTCAAGGATGCGGGAGTGACAGTCACACCATTCGGATAGTCACAGTGTCAGAGGGAGTGCATTCACAAGGATGGCGTTATCAAGTGCCAATAAATATCAACAATTTCACAATAAACACGCTTCAGCATTGGCCATCAGCAAATATGATGCCAAATGCAAGTGGCCGATGCGCAGAATGCCAATCAAACAATAAAGTTAAACAAAGTAGATAAAATATTCATGCCCTTATGAAGGACTTCAAAATTACACAGCAAACCGATAAATTCAAAGCGAATGGACGCTCCTTTCAAACTGTCACCAAACAGACCAGTTGTTAGCTTTGGGCAATTTGAATCATTTGATGGCAAACACAGATACAAAATCTTCAGGTTGCACAAATTGATTATGCTTCAACAAAAGTTATGTGCCAATTAATGGGCCTTTGATTGGGCAAGATTTTAGAAGTTCGCTTCAAATTCAACTTCAGTTAACATAGAGACATATATGCGTTGATTGAGCCACTGAATGTAGGCCACAGAAAGAAAGCAAACATTGGAAGCTGCGTGCCTCTAGCTAGGCTCTCTTTTTTTTCGAGTGTGCTTGCAATGTGGGCTAAGTTGTTTGTTTGTTGTGTGTCTATTGACTAGATGGAAGATGGCAGCGCCCACGTTACCGCACAAGTCTAACGTATTGTATCACGTTACGTATACGTAGATTACGTATACGCAGCGCACATTAAAATTCAATTTACGTTCGCACTGACAGTTTGAACTTTAATTAAACCGAAGACATGCGAGATACAGAGAGAGAGAGAGACGGTGATAAGGGTCATTGATTAGGCAACACGCCAGGACATTTGGCAGGCACGTGTGTCCTGGCTAAACGAAAAATGGGCTATGGCCAAAAAGACACATAATCAGAAATCAACACACACAAAAACCTGACGTCTAATGTAATTTATGGGTCACCACTCGGTTCCCATTTGTCCGCCCGCAAAAGCCAATTTAGAATTAGGTCTTGTAGACCTCGGCTGACATTTTGACAGCTCACAGCTAGTCAGAGGGTGGCAGCAGACATTGTTGAAATTTTTGACTAATTAAGTCATTGTGTAGCGCAACGCTGGTGGCAATGGCTGCTCTTAATATACAGGTGACACGCAAACACGTCGACAATTATCGTCGGCCCACTGGCAATAGACAGCGGCAACTTTGGCATATTTGAAAGTTTTGGCGCCCGAAATTAATACATTAGTAAACATTAGTCTAGCGAGCTGTAAATGAAATCAAATGGGAAGTGTCGCGTATTCAAACAAATTAACGCCATTTGATGTGGGCATAAATATAAACGTAATATAATAAAATAATGCAATTTAATGTAAACGGAGGTTAAATTTCAGAGAAGTTTGTTATATAAGTTTATAAATATATTTTAAGAGCTTTTTGAGTATTGGTTAAGTATGCAAAGACGATAAAAAGCTTGCACTTTTATAATATAATCATAAGTTTTATATAGAATTTAAATTGTTAACGTTTCTAAAGTAATCCCATAACTTCTTAATCTTTTTATAAAACCACCAACGTGGGTTGCTTCAATTCATGCAGCTTCTGTAGTCTACCTGTCCACTTTATAGCTACCTTTATATTCTGTAGTTGGCACATTAAAACTTTTACATTCTGTTAGTCACCCATTTTGTGCTCCCTGCTCCCTAGCCACCTCATCCCACACTTTTAATTAAAGCCGCAAAAAATTTTACCGCTTTCATTTTATGCACATATGCAGCATAGGGAGCAAAGCGTAGAGACGATGAGATGAAGTGAGATAAAAAGAGCGAAAGAGCGAGAGAGAGAGACACGTTTTACTGCAACCAATTAAACCATAACGCATATATTATAATTTTATTTTTATTTTAATATTTATGTGTTTCGCTATGCGTCCCATGTGACCATATCATGCACACACGCACACACACATATACACACACACACACGTGTCCCCCTTAGAGTCTGACTCAACATGTGCCATAAAAATGGCGCCCAATTACTTAAAACTAACGAAAATTCCCCAAGCGTTTGCCGTACAATTTGCGTTCATAAATATAAATATCACACCTTTGCTGGGTTCCGTTAGTTACGTAGGCTTCAGCCCCATTGTGTGTGTGTGTGTGTGCCAAGAAGGCCAAGACAATGCTCCAGATAAAACTATTTTGCTATTGCTCTATCTCTATCTCTGGCTCCTGTGCGCCTGTTTCCAGTTCTCTTACTGTTTCACGTGTAGTGTATTCAAGTAATCAAAAATGCAAATCGAGCCCATGAATTTCGAATTAGTTTTTAGCTCGACCCGCAACAACAATAACAACAACAACAGCAACAACAATGGCAGGCTTATAACCAACGCGGATTTTAGGCTAACGAACACACGTACACAGCACACACATACACACACACACGCGACAAACACCCACACACATTTATACAGACCGCTATTGAGTTCTGTACGTGTAACAAATTTGTATCAGTTAGTTTCAGCCTCCCTCGCAGCGTTTACCTTGCAGACATAAAAAGCGGAAGAGAATGAAAATAGTTAGTGGATCTGCGCGTGCAACGCGTTTTGACAGGCGACTGCACTGAGCGAAAATTCGACTAAATCATACAAAATTATCATTAGCATCTTTTTTCTCTGAAAAAGTATATTCATCAAGACTTAAGCTGTTTACATTTTCATTTTCTGGAAAAAAAAAATCAAAGAGACCAAGTAAAATTTATTTTATAAGGTTGTCATTGATTTTTAAAAATACAGCAATCTCTTCTTCTTTTTTCACAGTATCCTTTTCGTTAGGCAGCACCTTACTTTTTTAAGGTAGAAGGCTGGGGAGTGCAGGGATTCGTTTCGTGGTCCGTTTTGATTTGCGGCCTGTTGGTTTTTGAGTCTGTAGGTTTGTACGTGATGCGCATTTGCGCTCGATGCCCATCAAATATAAAGTGCCTGCAATTTATAGTTGAATTCCGACTGTAAAAGCAGCAGCAGCAGCAGCAGCAACAGCGGCAAATCAATGTAAATATTTTGGGAACGCCTTTTGGCGCGGCTTAAAACGCTTTCGCATAGTTGCCATTGCCTGTGCCCAGATGAAGTAGCTGTGGATGCCACTGCACAACACGAGCTGAGAGCTGCATTCCTCTGGCTTGGTTTCTTTTGGGCTCGTTTTAGAGTTTGGGACTTTGGGGCTTCTGCTCAATTCCCGCTGGCATTTTCAATTTTACTTTATATGCAAATTTGGCATTTTGTAGCAACGCCAAAGCTGCGGCTGCAGCAGCGGCTGCCACTGATAGCTCTCTCACCCTGACCCTTTTGCTTGATACCTTGAACCTCCCATTCAGCCCGCCCCTCGATGTGAGCGCTTTAAGCCAGCTTTACGTGGAGGCGGCATTGCATTTGAATTTCTATAAATTTTACATTTTCTATTTAGTTGCAATGCCACTGCCAAAATAAAGTCCAACATAAATCCGAGCGGGTGTTGTTCGAGTTTTTGGACATTTCATTTAATTTTTGTTATATACGTATATACATAAATAAAAATGTATAAACATTTGATTGGGCATGTGTTGAAACGAGCTTCTATCGTACTATTTATTGTTCGTTGTGATTGTTAAAATTCTCAGATCATATTTCAATGGTAAATTTTGAAAAGTGAGATGTCAATTAACTTTTGCCTGACAGCAACGGATTTCCAGTCATTATCCATCCCATTTGTAATATGAGTTACATTTGGTTATCTAACAACAATTGTCAGTTAATCTCTGCTTCGAGTTATAAACTAGATCTGGAATCAGAGCCTAAAAATAAACGTAGCATACATTAAAGCGCACTCAGGCACGTAGGCCACACGCAATGGCATCGTCAACGCCAACTGCCGACTGCTATTAATCTAAGACAGGCGCTAAGCCAGCTGCACGACACGTAGATACATTCCACCCAACCCCACCCGCTGCCTGCTGCTCTCCATACTTAATGGCATCGCACGCTGGTCGCCTGCCTGCCCCGCAAAGTCAAAATAGCGCCCAAAAACCGTTGCCGTTGCCATTTGCCGTCGGCAAAGTGTCAAAGTGCTAAAGTATGTTCAAAGATTCATAAGATTTTTGCCCAGCCTGTTTGTCTGTCGGTTTGCTTCAGTTTTTGTGGTTTTGTGCGAAAATCACCGATAAAAGGTACTGGGCTATGGCCATAGAATACGTTAGAGGGGAAGAGTTTACCATCTCAATGTCGGTTGTGCTCAAGTGTTTTGTACATGGCATTGCTTTCAATGTCTCTAACCAGAGACCAGTGCGTATACGTGATGTGCTGCCTACCAGCTCATTACAGCGCCGCAGTACACAGTACAAAATAAGTAATATAAATAATAATAATGAAATGAAATTATATTCTATTACATCTTTAGTATTTTTTCTTTGATTTTAAATTTAAAGAAATTTGTTGTAGATACTAAACAAAGTATTTAATTTTCATTGAATATCACATTTGTGAATTGTTTCCAGTGTAGGTGCTTGCCCTGGACCCATGCCTAGCGGCTTTAAGCGTCTGCAGTTCTTGAGATTTGCTCAAGATGTCGAGGTTCCGAGCTCGGCTTTTCTTTTGCTATTAGCCACGAGTTCATTGCACTGCTGCAGCATGCGCTATTATGAATCATTTCGCATTTTATTCTCTTGAATTTCTTGGCCGGAATTTTCCATTTACACTCTCTATGCATACAAACGCCCGGAAGCGCGGTAAAAATTTAAATTGGAAAATGCTCATATGCAATTTGTTTGGCTTGCAGCGCGGCTAAAATTGTTGAACAAATTTGCGTTTGCGGGCCGCGGCATAAAATGCTGGCCATACATTGTTGTCAGAAGCTTTTGGTAACAATCGTTTGCTTTACGATCTCACAAAAGCATTTGGCATTTTATGTGAAATGTTTGCCGAGGCACTGTAAAAACGCCAGACTCAAGACCGTTGGGATCGGGCATTATAGTTGCATGTGACTCCAACACACACACACCCCCACACACACAGACACGTTCATTGCTTTAAAATTAAACTTACATTTTTAATGTGCCGACTGCCATGAAGCCAGACTCCCATTCTGGACTTCAAGCTCCTAACTACCACTGACACAGCAGCAGCTTTATGATTGCAACTTTAATGGCCATGACTTTTACTGGGATAAATTGTGAGGGGCGGGGAACTGGCACTAGTTGAGTCAGCTTGTGATATTGTTAAAGCCATGGCTCGTGGAAATAAGTCGAATCATGTCGCAGCGTTCCAAGCAAACGACAACAATAGAATGTCAAATAAGCCATATTTTTGATGGCCCCCAAACAAGTTTAACACACTAAAATATTGTGTTTATTGCCTGTGAAGATTGCCTGGGAATTTAAAGCACTTGGTAGGAGACAGAGAATGCTATTTAAAAATGTACATCTAGTTAAACGTAGAAATATGAATACTTTAACATGCATTAATTTACTATTTATATCATTATTAATTGCAGATAATGTGAAAAAAGCATGTTTTATTTTCCATATATTTTCGTGCTCCATGACAGTTTCACTAATTCATTGGATCCATTTCTCGGTGGATTACAGACAATTATATATTACTCATACGCCACGTGGCAGCCGCAATACATCACAGCGGCAACTGCAGTTACAGCTGCAATTTCTGCGCTGCACTCGCTCCACTGAAGATTGCCGCAAGCGTGATTGAGCTGCGGCATTCCATGGCGCCAAATCACGTTGCAATTGCCATGAGAGGATGACGACAACGACGAGGAGAACGACGACGAGACTCATTAGGGCAAAGCGTGATGCGTGACACCAACTTTAAATTGTCGAAAGACACGCCCTCCTCCCATGCATCCAGCTGCTCCATCTATCTTCTGCCCACTGCACACTGCAGCGTAATCTTAGCCATTACTCAAAAAGTAGCCGGGCACGTAACGGGCTATGGCAAAAAAAATGAGCAAAATTGAAGCAATGTAAACGAGAGACGCGAGTCTCCTCTTATAGCAAAAGGCAAATGCCGTCGCTGAATCTGTAGCTGAAACTGGTGGCTACTTACCCACAATTGAAACGGCTGGAACCGCTGTTACTGTCGCTGCCGGTGACATTTGTAGCCTGCTCGCATTTGTGTTTGTGCTTGGGTTTGGGCTGTTGCGTCCTTGGTCCACTGTCAGTGCCACAGTCAGCCTTTGAAATCAGAAGCGTTTTTGTTTTTCGTTTCATTTTTTTTTTTTTGGTTTTTTGTGTTGTTGTTTTGTTTGTAGTTGTTGCCGTTTGGACTTGGAGTTGGATCCTCGCGGCACCCTCTAATGGCTTTGTTATGCTAATTTCTTGACGCCTTCTGGCCATTGAAGTCGCCGCGGTGGCTCGTCTTTTATCCTGCCTTGCCTGTTGTTTTTTTTGCTTTGATGCCGTTTTTTTAATACAAAAATTTTCGTGGCCCTCGACTCTAATTTAATTATATTTCTTTTTTTATACCCTCTACAATTGTTGTGTGGGGCATGTAGAAAAATCTTCATTGCCTAAATATCAGTCATAAATTGCATACATATATATACTATATATATATTTTTTGAAGAACAACAAGTTGCGTGCTTTTTAAAGATATATTTATTTCAATTTATTTAAATAACTAAATAAATTCACATGTTACTTGTTATTCTTGGTAAATAGAAGCCGTAGCATTACACAGTCGAGTGTTTGTTATATGTTTTTGTTTTTAATAAAACATTTCCCTTTGGCCCTGGAATGTAAGTAGCAGAAAAGTCAAATATACAAAATACAAATGTTCACATTTGCAACATCATTTTCCAGCAATTTCGCTGCGAGCACTGGCGCGAGTTTTCAGTTTTCTTTTGCTTTTTCGCCTTGGCTCATCCCAACTTTATTTACTGTTGTCACTTTGGCTACCCCAACATCGTCATTTCTCCGGCGAGAGAAAAAAGTGAAATTCTCTTTCGTCTGTTTTCGCATTTCCAGCATAAATTTGTCTCTGTGTGTGTGTGTGTGTGCTAGCCTGGGTGAAAGGACTTACCCCATAAGCCTTTTATAAGCATCGCATAAATTCTTTGTCAATTGTGGCAAATGTTGCCTGCCTGCTGCCTGCTTCCCACTTCCCTCTCAGCCAGTTTGCCAGCTTGCCTGTTTGCTCTGCAGCTCGTCATTGTCATTGTCCTGGTTCTGGCTCTTGTCCGTATGAGCATGTATGTCCACAGTCTCCTTCAACTAAGTATTATTCTTTGGCATTTCCCTTTTGGTCTACGTGCTCTCTAATTGTGCCACGCGTATTTCGCAAAGACTCCAGTTTGGTAACTAGAATTTGATTGTGTCGGGGCAAGAGAGTGCATTGATTGGATTACCAAAGACGACACGACTGACAGTACCGCTTTGACTTCTCTCTTGGTTGCCCATTAATGGAACAGAGACTATGCGAGGTAAGCCGGAAGAGCCCATGCGGAAGTACGGCTTATTGTTGCCAGATATGCTGATATGAAAAGCTTACGAATTAATCGAGATTCTGTCAATTAGATTCATCATTTCAGCCATCTTTAATATACTGATTTTCTTAAGCCTTTGTGCTGCTCTGTAGTAAGGCTTATTGAACGAGGAACTCTTAATTGAAGTTAGTTAGAGCTACAAAAACCCAAAGTTAATTCCATTCTCCCAACATTAAGCTTTAAGCTATTTGGAATTATTCTCTTTTGTCTTTTAGAATCCCTTAGCTACTGTTCAACAACTTCTTTATGTTATATTGTTAAAAAAATGCTGTTGTAAATTCTCTTGTGCCCCAAACTAATAATCTCAGCCCTCTTTTGACATTCCGTGTTGGCCACTTTCAGGTTGCTGTCAACGTCAAATCCCTTGCAGAGATGCATTCCCTGGACGGCACTCCAGGCATTGGCTAAGTAACTTAAAGTGCTCCACGTCGCAACTCTTCACTTATACTCATGCAAACACACACACACAATTATTACATAACTCAAGCGGGAAGCATATTGACAGGCCAAAGGAAACCCACTTCGGGTTTCTGGATGGAGGCACTGGGACAATCCAAGCGTTATGAGTGCTTTCCCATTCGACACGCACCTTACCCGAGCTATCCCGGCGCACCCCTTTTTGCTTTTGCCGAGTTGTGATTGTCATCACACATTATTATGCTTTATTTCCGTGCCGTCTTTTATTTTTATTAAAACTGTCGTCAAATTTACATACAGCCAAGTCGGAGGGCGACGGCTTCCCGCTGGGCTCCTGTCTTGGCATGTTGTCCTCATCCGCCGGTCGGGGGAATAGGGCCTGCGGATCTGGGCTGCAACTTCTTTGCTGCTGGTCGGCATAAGTTGTTGTTATTGTTGCCAAGCCGTAGCTGATTCGTGCTTTTTTTCTTTTCCTTTGCTTTTTAAGTGTTTACAACACTTCCGGCGCATAATGGAAAACAAAAGGCTTAAAAGGATACACAAAGGATTTGAGCAATCAAGTACGCTTTAAGAACTTTTGCCCCATCCACGATAACCGGCATCCGATAACAGTTTTTGCACCTGCCATTTACCTGGACTTACCAAGCTCTTGTTGTTGTTGCTATTTTTTTTTTTTTTTGTTGTATTCCTCCATATTTCTGCGCCCCCAAGTTTCAAAGTCATTGCAATGTTGAGTTTTCAATATGCCCAGACCCACGTATGCCCCATAAAATGCAAAATATATTTGTGTGTGTGTGTGTGTGGAAAAAAGGCTGACGGCAACATAAAACTTGAAGTAGTTACGTTCAAATGTCTGCACGGTTTTAGCCAGACAGCGAACAACAACAACAACAGAAGCGTAAGGCTGGCAGAAAGCTTTGAGAAGCCTGGGATAGTCGAGGGTCCTGAATAAAAGTATTTTCTGTTGTTCCGCCTTTTTTTGTTTGTTGTTGAAAGTTTTCACTTGCACGCTTTGGGTGAACACATTAGATTCAATGGAAACTGTAATTATAACACAAAAAATTCGGTGAAATTGAAAATTTTCGAAATTTCTCTGAAAAGCAGAAATGTAATTTTGTAAATTGAGCTCTTGGTGTATATTTACATATAAACATCTCTGCTAACAAAAAATAACTATATAAAAAGGTGCAAACTTTGTTTTTCATACTTTTCTGTGTCATCAGGAATTCAAATTGGTAAAATCATATATGTGTATTCAAAAGAGAATGCTGTAAACTAGTTGGTGAATTTTTCATAGCATTTAAGTTATGTAAATGAATGAACAGTGAATAAATAATTGGAAACAGTTGAATGATTGATTTATAAATAAACATAAATTTATCCGTTAAACCACCTCTCATTCTTTGCAGATGGTCAGTGCGCGTCTGAAAGACGGATCCCGTCGGGCCTGGCAGCTGTGTTTGCTGTTTCTGTTGGCCACGCTGAGCTTGTGCCTCGCCTGCCGCGTCTCGGAGTTCTCGTGCAAGGGCAGTGGGAACAGTGGCAACATCTGCGTGCCGCTGGACAAATACTGCGATGGACGCAGCGACTGCGCCGATGGCAGTGATGAGCCCAAGCACTGCTCCGGTGAGTATGCCAAGTGCCATCTGCTCTCTTAAATATGTCTTTGTATATGGTATATATATCTCTATCTTTATATTTATCTCGCTGCAATCCACACGGACAGTCTGCAATCGGACATACTATGGTGATATTGGACGCACCTATGCCATAAAAGTGCCAACGCCACAGTGGAATAAATTGCCGTTCCTGTGTCACTTAACATTCACCGCGTCCGGCCATGATCAAGGCGACATAGTCCAGGTGAGTCAACACCCAGAACCAGAGCCAGGACTGTGGCAGGGGCAGGGGCAGAGGCCGGGTGCGTGTGCCTATATACACTTGAAAATAGGGGTAGCCAGTTGCCGCAGCCGTTGGCGGTGGTGTTTGCCCGGCTGTTGTCGTTGTTGGCTTTAGCACGCCGTAGGCCAAAGATTAGCAGACTGTCGGCGACATAAAACTGCTATGCACACACACACAAACACACCCACACGTGCACAAGTAAATATATCTATATGTGTGATATGCATATGCGGACACACGCACTGAAACTGCAACTGAAATGGAATTTTAGTACCCTGCCCCACAGTGCCACGCACAAATGCACCGTGAAATATTTCAGTACACTGCAGAGCCACAAACAAACACGGATATAGCCAAATGTTAAGCAAATTTATTTAATTAAAAAATATACGATAAATAGAGATTATAAATATAAATAAAATGCTGTCTGATAATAAGAGCTAGATTAAATTTTTTCTTTTGTTTTGCAACAAAAACTATTCTATTAAGACGTGACATTTATAGTTGATTAAATGCAGACAAAGCTATTAAATTCATAAAGTGCAGACACAAAAATATTTTCGCATAGAAACTTTAATTTAAGCGCTCACTTCAGAATAAATCCCAGTAAATCTTTATTATATTTTTTACAATTTATCATTTCGACTCAAACTAAAACTGGTGCCATCAAATCTCAGTGTATTCAAATTTCGCTTGTTTGTGAGTTTATTTTTTCAGTCTGCCTTTTGCATTTATTTTGCACCATGATGGATGTCTGGCATTTTCAGAGCAGTGAGTTTATGTGCGTGCTCAATTAGGGGTATGACAGTATAGTCTGAGCTATGGCCAAAAGCCCCGTAGTTAGTTGCAAGCACTCTAAGCTTAAAGCGTAAAATCTTGTCTTTAAATCGCCTTGGGTAGCACAGACGCAACGGCAAAAGCGGTGACAATAAAATTAGACACGCTTCACAACATTTTTGGCGAACTGTCAGAAAAACGTCAATTTCAATTTCCAAAATAATTGATTTCCATGCAATTTGCGTAACAGCGCAATGAGCAGTTAGCAAAAGAGGCAAATGATGAGCAGCGCAAAACGAGGACAAGTTTGAGTTTGAGGGCTACGAGACTGGGGCCCCTCCCCCCACTTGGCAACCCTGTAAATAGGACAGACGACGATGACGGCAGCGAGCTGACTCGCCTGCTGCTAGAGTCCTCAATCCTCAGCGTAATCCCGAGCATTGGCGTTGCCTCTACGATATACATATATGTATAAAATATATATACTTTATAAAATGATATATGCAAAATTGCTGGCTGCTTCGGCAGCTTTGCACCTTGCACCAAATCTGTCATGCATAAGTTATAACTTTTATTTTGTGTTTCCGCATTTGTAGACCACGCTGATAAACGTGGCTGATTTTGCTCGCAATGCGTATAAATCATGTGCTTGGCTTTCACTCTTTATCCAGCTACGTACCGTACAGATTTCACCCCAGCCCAGCTCTGTCTACTACGTGGGAAATGGCTGGAAATAATAATGTTACGCGCCGGTTTAGGGGACAACAACGTCCTGGGCTCCGCAATCGTCTTGTCTGTCGGCAAGTCCTGCTGTACATATTGATTGATGATTGTCGGTGTGTATTTCCCAGCGAGAGCAAAGTTTAAATTACCTTAGGTACCCCTTCCGAGATACCCAAAGCTCCCAATGCCCCCAGTACATATTGCTGCAAGTTTACCCGCGGCTAATTTTTAATGGAAATAACTTGGCCCCCAAACTTCTGGCAGGATGCGTTTTTTATTTTTCAATTTTTTATGCTTTAATCAAATATCCTGAAGTTGCACTCTGTTATTTTCGCCACAAGCTGCGCGAATTTTTCACGCTCCTGATGGGTATATAATTTCGGTCGGGGGACTTTGAGCGTCAACTAGATGGAAAAAACGGTAAATGCTGCCAACAAAATTCTCACATTTCTCAGTATTTCACATTTTTAGCATGCTGCAATATTAAATTGCTAGCAATAAAAGCCATGCGATTTTTACCAGCCACATAAATCAACAGATACTTTCATATAAAATTCACATAGCTGCATAATATTTTTATATTCCATTTCCATTTTATGTTGTTTATTTGTCTTTATTTTTACAATGTTTTAAATGTGGTCTTTATGTATGTTTATGCATTGCAATTCAGATTTTTATATCACTTATTTTGTAAGCAATTTTTATATTTAAAACATTTTTTTCCATTTTGTCCTGTGAATAATTGAGAATTTTGGTGGTATTTTTCAATGTTGATTACACAGCAAATGAGGATTTTCGGTTTTTTCACTAAAATTTAAATTAAAATATTGGATTGTCGATTGATTAAATAATACATTCGAAAAAGTTTTTAAAAAATGTTTATTTTCTTATTTAACCAGGCTTGTTTTTTTACGCGCTCACTGTCGCAAACTTTTTCAACGCCTCTCTATGCGAATCTCATGAACTTAAGCCGTATGAATTTTTCACTGAGCTTTTTTCCAAAAGTGATGAGTTGAAGTAAGTTTAAAAAATAAAAAACCAAAGAAGATAATAATGATTACACCTCATTTGTCCGGTGCAAGTTTCTTGACTACTTTCGAATGCATTTTCAACTTTTAGCAGCTTGTAAAACTCGACCTGTAAAATGGCCAGAAATCGGACCACTGCCCACTTGCAAGTGTTACATGTGGCAACAACTTTGCCAAAACTTTCATTTACTATGCAAAACTCCATAAAAAACGAAACACATAAATTACTCGCCCAAGAGAGTTCTGAGTGTCCATCCCGTGTCCAGCTTGGTTGGGATACTTGAAAAGTTGTCCATGTTGCGGTGGCCACCAGGATTCTAAAGAAGCAACCACGTGACCATCACGTACTCACGTTGTTTAATATACGAAATTAAAATCGAGTTTCGTTAGTTTTTCTGTTTGTGACTGTTTATGTGGTAGCTGTTAAAAAATGTATAAAGCTCAAGAAAGTTGAACCCTTTTTGAGAGTTTTGTTTGCAATTCGGAAAATGCTAAACACACGCAAGTTTATTTGCATATTTTATTAAAATATATATGCCTGTGTATGTCGTCTTCAACAAACATACATACAACATACAGACATGTATGTAAGTGTTATATAAAGCAACAGACACTTGACTTTGACTTAGCCCGCATCTTATATTTGTGTTTTTTTCTTCGAAGATGCTGTCCCGAGTCTGTCCTGACCTTACTTTACTCTCGACGTGCCCTTTGGCGCCTGCTGTGCGTTGTCTTTTTTATGGCCAATCTAATATGCAAACAGGGGGCAGCGAATTGTTCGGCGTGGGCGCAGTTGAGGTTCCCTTTTTGCAATTGAATTTCATTTGCATAACTTTAACGTGTGTGAAACTAAACTAGCATAAAATATATTTCGCATACCCTTTGTTAGGCATAGAACAGGCCTTCCTCATGTAAGTTGAAACTGTTCTTAGTTTGTCACTTTTCAGGTCGGATATACCCAATTATTGCAGTGTCATCTTCTTTGTGGTAAACGCATACTTTATACATATTTCTCCTTTCCATTCGCAGATCATCTTTGATGGCTTTACGGTGGGCCGCTTCGATGAGGGCATGGTTGATACGGATGTGGATGGTTATGAAACGAATCTGAGTCCGACCGGTGAGCTGCCCGGCTGTCCCGAGGGTTTTATGCAGGTGAGTGCCAATTTAATTTATTAAAATTTGAATTGAATATGACGTAAGCTCCTGCTTGTCCAGCATCCTCTAGTGGAAGTTGTAACTTGCACTCCATTTGCTGTTGCTATTGAACTTGCGTTCAACTATAATTTTATGCCAGGCAGCCAAACGCACACACACACACACACAAAGGGAGTATTGGGTGGCGGCTGCCTCATTCTTGGTTACTCCTCCGATTGGTTCGTGCTCCGGGCTTGACCGTCGCTCTGTCGCGCCGTTCGATTCAATCAATGTCCGAGTAATTCCGTAATTTTCTGTTGGTTCTGTTGACAAATGCCACATTAGCCCAGCAAATTGAATTGAATTGTGCGCCTGTCTGTATGCTGTGTGTATGCTGTGTGTATGTGTACTGTGTGTACTGTGTACCATTGCTGTCCGCAGATTGAAGTTCGAGTGTTGTTTACTGTAGTTGCTGTTGTTGCTGAAGGAAATAAAAGAAAAAGGAAAAGGACCAGCAAACTATTTAACATACATATATTTTTATCACAATTTTTGCGGCTCCACGTTGTTGACATTGCTACTTTGTCGAAACATTTTGTCCGGTGCCCCGCCCCCTTTTACAAGCAGTTTAAGCGGGGAACGGGACAGTGGGGCGCACAGTAAAACTAAAGCCTTGGCCAAATAAAATGTACGAAATCCCTGTAATTGACTTGTGCAATATGTTCAAATGTACATTTCTACATTTATATATGTATACATATATATATATATATGCCATAAACTCGTCTAATATGTGTGTCTGCGATTGTGTGTATATATATATACAAGTGTACTTTGATAATCTGATGCTGCTGCATTACATTAAATGGAGTTTTGCTGCTATTTTAGGGGCGCATTCCCATTGGATATTTACAGTAGAGTTTGTATCGCCTGATTCAATATAAATACATATATAAAACGTAGTTACATATACATCTATATATATTTACTATAGATATATATCGAGTGTGCAGTTTGCATGCGCTTTTAGTTACCTTAAGCTACCTGTCGAATTAATTTCAAAGCTTAAGTTGTGCCAACTGCGGGCTGCGGGCGGCTACATTTGAAGAGTGCAAAGTGTTGAATTGCGCAGCAAAGTGTTTTACCATTTTGGGGCAACAGATCACACAAAGGACGATTGCTTTGAAGTCTTAGCTGAGGTGTGCTTATTTTCTTGTGAACAAAGCAAATTTAAAGCTCCTTTAATATGCACAAGAGTCTTAAGACTAAAAGAATGAGTAAGACCTTCTTTAAGAACAAAGAATTTTTGTGCCTCTTATTTCAATAATTAATTATTTTAAGCTGTGGTAAATAATTTTTATGTAGCTTCGTCTTTTGAAGAAATTCATTACATTTAGTTTCGAATTTATTAAATGAAATCGGTAAGCTGTGTTTAGTTTTATTGATTTATGCTATTTTTTTGTTTTTGCAAAAAGTCGTATCGTAAATCATAAATCATAAGGCCTTCTCCTTATGTTTCAAACGACATTATCTTACGCAAATCGCCATCTGAACTTTTTTTCTTTTCTTGACACACACACATATTTACATTGTTTGCTTCTTCCTACGTTCATTCCACTGTCCAACCGAAAGTGAACTCTGACCCGTTCGCCCTGCTCACAGAGTCCACAGTTCTTTATTAGTTTAGCGCTGGCAAGTGATGCAGCAATGTTGTTGTCCTGCCTGCCACGCCCCGCGGTTGCCTTTGTGACAATAAATTTTGAACAAGCGTGGGGCGCTCACTGACATTTTGTGGTGCTGTCCGGCTCATCCAGATCTGCTCTGCTGTCCCGTCCAGTCTGTCTGCTGGCCCTAGATCCGTCCGTCTGTCCGTTTGTCGGTTTGTCGGTTTGTCTGCGCGTCTGTTGAGGTTTCATTTGGCACTTGACATATGTATGTACGACGGGAAAACTGCAGCCGGAATAGACACGAGTTTGGGTTTGAGTTTCGGTTTGGGTTTGGGGAGTGGCTCCGTTCAACTGATGCAAACTGGGCGGTTTTGCATGCGAGCTTGGGTTTTAAAATGCAGTTAAATATTTGCAATTTTTTCTCATACGCTCAGGCCTTGTTGCAGTTTTATAAACTCGTAACTAACCGCAGGTTTGTGTTGTCATTCTCCCGTTCCGTTCCGTTCAGGTATATTTCAGGCTTTATCGTAGCTGGCGCCTGCTTTTATTTATTTAAGGCAAACATTTTTAACTGCTGACGCGGTTTCAGTTTTTTATTCAACGCTATATTTCAGTTTTTTCGTTTGGTTTCCTTTATAAATTATTCGTGTCATGGCCCGGCCACATAAATTCTTAACCGTTTCATATTTATTCCAATCTACCTATGTGATTTCTGTAATACATATACATAGAGTATAAAACAAAGTTTTCCAGAGTGTGTGTCTGTGTGTGTGTATGTGTCTGTGAGGTGCTGCCAAGTAACAGTTTAATCAGTTATTCAATTTAGTTAGACAGTTTGTCTCATGCATTTTACAAGAGGCAGTGCCCTTAGTGCGACCTTTTCTCTGGATTATGCTGAATTATTTATCAACACTTTTTGCAGCAGCGCCCGGCTTTAAAACTTGACCAACCGGCGGCGGGGCAGCCAAAGTTAGCGCCGTTGCTGCTGCATTGTTTATTTGCTAATATTGTTAATCATAAATAACAAAGTTTATGCATAAACGTATTAACCTAAATCAACAGCAACAACAATCAGGGCATCGTGAAGGCACAGTCTGCTAGCCTGCTAGCCACGTTGTCCTTTGGCCAGGCCAAGGCAGCTTGAGTAAATGACTCAATATTTGACAATCATAACATCCGCTTAGTCTTCTGTGTCCTGTGTCCTTCTGCTGGGCAAAGACAACAGCAACGGCATCAACAACAACAGCAACAACAATAAAAACAACAACAGTCCAGTTTGTCAATAGCAGTTTAAGCTCTTCCATCTATAAATATGTGTGTATATGTGTGTGTGGGTGTGTGTGCTTGTGTGCCATAGACAAGCTCATAATTCAACTTGGCAAACTCCTTGGACATGCTTTCTACTTTTGCTCCTTCGCTGCTCTGCCCAGCGGCATTTGTTTGTGTCGTAAATTTTCGAGTCATAACCGAAAAAAGCTTAAGAGGTTTGCTAGTTTTTCTTGACTTGTATACCCTGTAAACCAAGTAACTTAAAAGATAAATAATAATGCAAGGATAATTTGTAATTCTTGGTGCCTGGTCCATGACAGAACAGACAGAATAAAAGAGATCTACAAGAAAATTTCGCCATTTATTTTCAGGCATTTACAGAGTATCTTCAAGTTAACCAGGTTGAAGCGTGTAACCCTTATTTTTTAAACCTTTTTATTTATTCAACGACGCATTGAATTGCAAATTAAAAGTTTCGCCTGGCTCCATAATTTATATTTAATGATTTTTAAATAGCAATGACGTAAAAAACTGTGGCAAATGCTTTAAATTACAGTAAATCAAACAGAAAACTCAGACAGTTGGCAAGTTGGGTGTGTGTGTGTGTGTGTGTGTGTGTGTGTGTGGGTGAGTCACAGTGGGGCGAATGTGTCATTATGCGCTCAAATTGTTTTAAAATTAAACGTGGAATACAAGCATACCGTACAACAAGCGGACTACGGGGAGTGGGTAACAGGATGCAGCCATTGAGGTCTTCGCTGTTTGGGGCTTTTGTTTATTGTTGGCAGATTATGAAGCGACGACGTCGACACCCAGCGAATGTACAGATAAAACTTTTATCGGCTATTGTTTAAATTATGCGGCTCGCTCGCTGATTCTGTTGCTGCTGCTGCGAGCTGCCGAACAATGGCAGGTATAATGCCGTGCCATCAGCCTGAATTGAGCCAAGTTTAATCAGCGAGAGGTTGATTGTGTTCAACGTTTTCAAAACTAACATAAATGCATTGTGCGAGAGAAATTACTGAATGGATGCTTAAACTAACGCAAAGTGCAACAATTTTAAAACATTAAAAACACTTTATTCAATTGATACAATAATCTTAATGTATGCAATATCTAAAATTTATCTCTGTACTACAAAAGTTTTCTTCAACAAAAGTAACTGCAACTTTAAAGTACATTCAAGCCTGCGACGCTTTCTCCAACTGACCACAATAATAATTCAATCAATTTAAACCCAACACTTGATTAAACAAAACGGCACAAGACCGCAAAAAACACGAAAGAAAAATGGAATGCTAAGCAAACCCAGTGTAGATAGGAGATAGGAGACAAAAACGAAATTCCAATAATTCGTTATGAAGTCGATGCTAATAACGCTCCACTGCACACAATGGGCACAACGATGTTGACGATGATAATGATGGTAATGACGACGAGAAGGATACAGTCCAGGCAGTGCTTAGGGGCAAGGGCCAAATACAGGCAGAGGGAAAGGGGAGCATACGAGAAGCCGCACAGTTTGCAATGAATTTACACAAAATCGAAATCAGAAAATTACCATTATGCCGGGCAGTCAGGCCTGGTGGCTGATGCCTGCTGCTGCCATATCTCCTACAGCTCCTGCTCCTCCTCGGCCTTCCTGTTGGTCGAGGCCATTTCACATGACAGCAGTGAATTGCAACTCTAACCAGTTACAAATATTGGCCAGAGCTCTGGAATGAACGACATAGATGGCGACTTGCAATTACAGCAAAAATTGTTGTTTGAGTTGGGGTCAGAGCATAACAGTGTGAGAAGGGGGAGAGTGTGGGAGGAGCGGCAACCGCAGGACATGGCCAGTTGCAGTGCTCAGCAGCGACAAGCACATGAACAGAGACCTGGCTGGTCAAATAACCCATTAACTAAAAACTTAATCAATTGGAACCCCAGCCCTCCCCCCATTCATAAGCATTGCCAATAGCGAAGCAATAGACGTTCTGTAAATAAACTGCCTGCAGGCTGCTCAGTCCGGCTTGCTGTTGGCCTAACGGGCACACTGACCTATGGACCGCAGGAAGTGCAAAAAAGTTGCCATTCCCTTCAGTTCCCACCCCATTTCATTGACGATGTGGTTGGCCATACTTGGTCGCTATTAGCGACATTACAGCAGCCTACGGCTGGCTCAATAACTGCCAATTGCCAGCAATGGCCATTTTTCCAATGTCTACCCTATACTTGGGCAGCTCTCAATTGGGATAAACTGCTCATATGTGCAATAATTTGCAGGTTAGTGTAAGTAAAACCCTTTTAACCCTTTTAGCCAGCGTATCATGTCTCCTAGTTAAGTGCGTCGATAAGTTAACGTTTAGTTGCGTAAGGGCTACAGGGCAAATACATAACTTGAAAGGATATTAAAAGCCTGAACTAAATACCGCACAATAAGCTGTATAAAAGTACAAGAATATATCTACTTTAATGGGACAAGTTTCATTGACGGAACTAATATACAAAAAATAAATAAGTTGTGCTCCCAAACACATCTGACATCTTTCTTGTCTTGAATATTTTTTATATACCTTAAGCCTTAGCTCGCTGTTGGTGATTTGCTAATTGAATTAGGAATAAACAAAAATAAATTTATTGATTTTGCGTAGATATTTATTTATTTATTGTGCGGGACCCACATCAACTCATGTGTTGTATTTATTCTAACGCATCGGGCAATCAAGTTGACTGTTGTTTTAGTTGCCGCACCTTTGCTGATAGCCAACAGTTTTATGATTATTTTTTTTACATAAGTTAAAATTGGCGCTTTGCACTGAAATGTCCGCTACAGTTTTTGCAGCATTCAGTCTTCTGGCTGCCAGCTGCAGTTGCCGTGGCGAAAGGAAAACAATCAAATATTGAGCGCACGACTCGGCAAACGGCGCCAACAAATAAAAATTTATACTACAGTCATAATCCATTACCCATGCCAGATGCCTGAACGGCACTGAACTGGCCTGGTCCGGGCAGGTTGTGGAAATTGGATGGGATTGGCATACGGTTTGGGATTGGGTGTGCGATGGATTTCTGTTTGGACCGGCTTCGGCTTTCGCGCGTTTATTAATTTTGCACTTGCAGGGCAAACATTTTTATACATTTCCCTTAATAAAACCGATGTAAAAAATGTAGTGCAACTTAACCCACATTTGCATGTGTGAGCTTTAAAATGTGTCAAAAACAAAAAGAAAATGAATTGCTTAAACAACATTCTGTGCGAAGTAAACTTGATTTTTAATTAATTAAATTTTATTTATTTACTTGGCAGCTCAGCGAACTGGGCCGACCATTTACCGGCGGCTCCTGGTGCGGCAAGGCCACCGGACCGCAATTATACTTCAGCGAAACATCCACGGTGACAGCTTCGGTGAAGGTGAGTAAATGACAGTCCCCGGGCAGACACTGAACTTCCCGCAAGTGAGAGTTCTTTTCACTTAACACAACTTGCAGCTTGTGCTATTCCCTTTTTTTGTAAAATAAGCAATTTAGGAAAGACAATTAAAAATGTCGTGCATGCTTAGTTACTAAGTTGACTCTTTAAAGCGGTTGCTATATTAATAATTATTTAAAAATTATTTATTATTTGAAATTTGTGTTAACAATTTTTTTTTAAATTATAAAGAACTAATTTTAAATGTGTTGCTCTGTTGTAAGCGTATTTATAATTCGGTCAACCAATGGACATTTGTTTCTTGTTTTTAATTTTAAATTGAACAACTTGTGCGGATACGTGGCGTATGCGTAATGTTTACTTGAGCAGCCATTGCCACTTTTTGATTAATATTTAAATAAACGCGTGGCCATAAAAGCGAATGGACAACAACTGTGGGCAGGTCGCAATATCCGGTAGGGCATAAATTATGAAAATTAATAAAAATTCATGCTCCAATCGGATCCCAGCTCGGGCGCCAACGCGGACTCTACCGCTGCTGCTGATGCTGCTGCTTCTGCCGCTGCTGCTGAGAGTGCAACAAATTGCCTCAAGTGCTGATGAGTTGACGTGGTCGGAGGCGCAGATTACAGACTGCATAATTAAAAGAAAATTGCGTGTGCAAATGGCAATTTTTCAGAACAAGGCGAAAAGTTGCCTTTTGAACCCTTCAAGGCGAAATTGAAAGAGTTTCTGAGAGCGTTCAACTCAGGCCAAAGTGAATGTGTTCTTTGTCTCGGCAGCTGTCGTTCAGTTTTCGACAAGTCAAAATTTCATGCTGAGGGGCACGTCAGCCTGTGAATCGATGTCCTTTGTATTGTCACATACAATTGAGCAGCAGACTATTGACTGACGGCGCACTATTTCCTGTTCTATTTGGCAACGTTTCCCATACATCCGACACATGGACTTTTATTTCCATGTTCAGTTTTCAGCCCATTTCGCAAAATAAGATAACTATTTTATTTTTATTTTTTTCTAATTTTGCAGGTATTTCATCCGCCACGCAATATACGAGACGAAAAACCGTTTGAGTTCAGCATCAGATACAAATTTATAAGTCAATCCGATGCAGTTGTTAGGTAAGTTGTTGAACAAAAAAGAAACAGAAAAGTGTTGCCAAGTTATATTTTGAGGCCTAAAAATTCACTTCAATCAAGACAGTTTGACGGATTTAAAAATGTAGATACCTATGAAAAGAAGTAAGAAGTAAAAATGAAACGAAGACAGTTCCAATAAAGTCCCACTTTAAGCGTGCAGTAATTTCTTTCAAAATTTAGCGAATAAAATCCTAGTAGTAATACTAAATATAATAGTTTATTATGGTCTGATAAATTATTAAAATTTTCCTTGATCCAATAAATTATTCGGACTAAAAGAATGCGAGGAACTCCTTGGAGTAGAATACCTTAAGGATAATGTTACGTGCCCAGCAAATCCCAAAGCGGTAATTTATCATTTAAGCAGCGTATGTGGGGCAACCTCAAAAAAGTGTGGACAGCTCGGCAAGTTAATGTCATCACACGGCTGTGGCACCTGACTCTTTGGCCTTTGTTTTGGCGCACTCAAAGCTCGTGGCGCTCGTGACAGCTGAGCCGATGTCGTTGGGCTGAATCCTTACAAAATACCTGGCTGGAACAATGCGGGTTTCGTTGGAGCGCTGCATAAAACATGAGCAGCAGCTTCTTGCCGGGACACGTGGCATGCCATATAGGATTCAGGCTGCAATCCATTTGTGCCTAGACGTGTGTCAAATTTTGTGTCTGTGTCGCGTTCTTTGTTTATTGTCACTTGCCAGTTGCCAGTTCTACCGGATAGCGCAATAGTGATAGAAATGGAAATGTATTTTTACGCCTCAACGAATTTTCCACAATTTACACGGATATTTATATTTACGAGTATATGCAGTCGAAAATGCACTAAGAGCCAAATTCAATGTGTGTGTGTGTGTGTGTGTGTGTGTCCGGCATACGGACCATTAGTAAACCAAACAATGGCCAAACATTGGGCCAAATGAGGATTTTAAACCAAAAATGCCAGGGTGCATTTTATGCAAATTGCAGACAGGAGGAAAGCCCCAAATACCAAACAAATATACTGCTGAGTGGAGGCAGCTAAACTAAATTAAATGCTAAACTTACACACTCAACGACACCTGAAACAGCCACACCTACATCTGCCTATATATATATATATACATATATATATGTATTTATGTGTGCATACTAACGGTATTTGGTCTTACATTACAGGTATGGACTGCCCGATAAGCCATTGGAATTGGGACGTGTCACACCCGGCACCTATTGTACAAGGCAATTCGATGAATGCTATCGTAACAAGTGTCGCCTGCAAAGTCCAAATTATCCTGGTATGTATCCAAGGAATGTTACCTGCTATTGGACCATACGACAGAAAGAAGTTCCAACCAGCAAGCATGCCATGATTGCCGTTAGCCAGGAGAATCAGCACAAAGCCCTAGTAAAACGGTAAGTAAAATACTGGGCGGGGACCTTCCTTCGAGCGGAACGTTCGTTCCATTCAAATACAAAATTCCATGCAACGTGCATGAAACACATTAAATAAGCATTAGCATTTTGCGGATCTAGGAGCCCGTGTCGCATTTGTATGACAAATTTCAATTTGGCAAATTGCAATGCGACTTGCAGTCCCATTGTCCACTTGCATTTCACACTTGTGAATCCTATAAGAGGCAGTTGTTGTTATTATTGTTGTTGCTAGACTAGGCCAGATGAGTGCTAAGCCATATTGTTGTAGTTGTTATTGTTGATGGATTTTGTACATTCCAATTAAATGTTTGCATATAGTGCATGCATTTCAAATTAGATTGAAGCAGACAGAAGCCATACTAAATGGCAGCTGATTGCGGTCATAGCCCGATCATATTTTATATGCAAACATGTATAAAATGTCGCGATTGAAATACACTTTTTAATTTGAGTCTTGCATACATACACAGTTTCAATAAATATTTACAGTGTATTTCAGTTTATTTTCCCAAAAATGTGGAAAAATTACAATGACAAAATAACCATTAAAGAGTTTGGCAAATAAGCTTATCCTATTATTATAGTTGGGGAAGAGCATTCAGATGTCGTATTGCGAATTCTTTTCGACTTGCAGGTTATTAACTTTGACAGTATCTCCAATATGCAGCACATTGACAGCAGTTGGCAGTTGTTTTTCAGGATTTTCCGAAATGAAAATATTTGCATTGCATTTAGCGCTGATTGAAATTCAAGTAATTTTTTATTTTTTGGTTTGACATAAAATTAATCCATATAAACATATCTGCAGATTTGCAACTAAAATTAAATATTTTTAAAATATTTTCAGCTCTATTGCCAGCTTTAATAAGACCTCCCGCTCGATACGCGCCTGGTCTGATTGTACGGGAGAACGCGATCATTTGATATTCTACGACGGCAGCTCCACCAATGATCCCGTCCTGGCCAAATACTGCGGCGGTGATTGGTTGCCCCGTGTCGTGTCCCGGTGAGTTGAATGAGCGAAATTCTCGAATAAATACATTTCAGCTTGTGTGTGTGTGTGTGTGTGTGTGTGTGTGTGTGTGTGTGGCCTGTTTTGTCGTTGTGACTTGAAGCCCTTGTCAGGCATTTATTTAACGCCATTTCCCTTTTATGAAAAAGTTAAATATGAGCGGAGCACAACTCATAATACATTTACAAGCCCAGTCAGACATACAAACGGACAGAGCGTCATTTTAATGAGCGTGTGCTCTATGTGCTACGATTGTATGTGTGTGTGTGTGTGTGTGTGTGAGTGTGTGTGTCAGACCGCAGCCCTAGTGCACTGCACTGCAGTTGGCCTGGGGCGCATGTGTTCCAATTCAGTTACACATAGATACACTCACACAAAGACAAAAACACACACACCAACACATATCACACAGACACTGTTTATGGGCCTTTGTGTGTGTATCTTGCAATTGTGCGCAATGCTTAAGAAAAACCGGAAATTGGGTTGCTCTGCAGACAGACAAAGCGACCAACAGACAGACTTAAATAGACACACACACACACACACAAATACACACTCAACACATAAATAGATTTATGTGTGCGCTGTTTGTAACTTTTTGCTTGACTATACAAAATGCACGCCTATTGAAAACATTTTGATGCATTTGATTTATGCAATTGCAAAATCTTTGCTCATTAGGTGCCAAGTTCTTTAGAAAACTGCCTCCAAAAGGCCTTTAAAAACAAGCCATAGTCATTGCTTTACAGCCGTCTAAACTATCAGGTGTGAAGTATTTATCGTTAATACTTTAATTACAAATTTCGGTATAAAATTTAAGGTATTTATAATACATATATCTTGTGGGTATTACTGTAACTATAAATAAATAGTTTTAGTTAAATAGATATAAGATATAAGCGTATGAATTTCAATCTCGGACTATAAGAGCTTAAGACTAGAGCTAAAGCTAAGATTACAAGAGCTGAGGGCAGAAAATTGTGTGTTAAAGTTTTCACATGGCTTAAACCTATCAGCAGCATAACTCGGAGCTGGGAACAGGTTATATCCTACTCCCTAGATTATTTGATATTGGTTCGCCAATTCGCCGGCTCAATTTGACAGGTTCGCTTTGAAGACACTCACGTAAAATTCGCACTATAAATTTTTAAGGAAACGCACGCTCGAAAAATGCCCTGAAAATGGATGAAGCACCCACTGCGAGTAGGGGCCACACCTACACATGGCATTTATGTGGACGACATGCCCCCTGCATCCTTCCGGCCATTTATCTGCCACTTCACGTCCTCTTTTTGTTGTTATTTGGCTGGGCAAAGTTTGCGCTTTTCGCTGACTCTTGAGACATGCACATCAAGTTTGATTGTTGTTGTTGGGGGTGTTTTCCTTACGGATTTTTTTTTTTTTTTGTTGTATTTATTGTTTTTTTTTTTTTGGAGCCAATGCAGCTGCAAAAGTGTTTGAAAGTTTAAGTAAGGGCACAAATTAAAAGTTACTCAAGCAGTACGATGATTACGTAAGATGTTGATGGTGATGATGATGATGTGATGATGTGATGATGTGATGATGGCGGTGATGAGGATCGTTTCACCTTGTTGCTTAATCTCTTAATGAGTTGCACTCGAGCATTTATTGACATTTCGCCGAGGACGCTGCGAAAATTGCGAGAGCTGAAATCTTATAAGCAAACATGCAGAGCACGAGGAGCGCATAAAGAATGCATATAGCGTAAAATGAAGATGAAGACGCGGCCTGCCGTGATGGAAAGAAGTGGGCGCACAAGCCAAGCTCACCGCCCTCCCCGCCCACCTCTGCCCAATCCAATATGCAGAACGTTTGAAGAAGTTCACTGCAAAAGTTGTCCTTCATCCAACAGCTCTTCGCTCTGCTCCCATCATTTTCAACGTCTTTTGCGACATGAGAAGACGAATTATAAATGCACACACCCACACACTCACACCTATACACATGCAAATGCATACCTGGCTCAGCTGGTTGTGTGCGAGTGTTGGCTTACAGACACCTCAGACATGACAGACCTACAATTTTGCCTGCTACCTCTTTGCCCCTCCGCCCCGCTCAGGCAACGGTGCTGACTTTCAGCAAACGCTTGACAGCGGCACGAGGAAGGTTGAGGAGTGTTGAGGAAATGTTGCCACATGAAAATTAATTTCCCTGTGCAACTTAAAATTGCAACAAGCTGCAAGCAGCAACCTGGCAACGTCTCTTTGACGTGCCTGCACATTTTTATTGAACACTTTTTCCTGGTGGTGTCGTCAGTTTCCTCTCTGCCCCTCCCATCTTCCACTTGAGTCTTAAGAATAGCAGCTGTTGCTTTTCTAATTTCTTTTCCCTTTTTATTTTGGCACTTCAAAGGAGCTGGCGGAGTGGTAACTTTTTAAATGCCATATTAATTTTTAGTTAGCTGTTGGCTTTTATACACTTCCCGCTGAAAGGGACTTCTGAGACTTGAAAAAACATGAATTCGTAAAAAAAATTGGTTATATCGAAATTTGAAATTATCTGTATTTTAATTATTTGAGAGATTAGAATTGTCAAGTGTCGACTTTGAATAACTATTCCGTATTTTTTATATTCGTCTGTTCAGTTAAAAATAATATGCTAGGGTATTAGATCTACACCACTACGATCATAACTGTACTGGCCCGTTTTAAATTATTTGACGACTCGTGGTTACAAGCAAGTTGAGTACCTGCAAGGAAAGTTTGTGTGTGTGTGCGTGTGTACTTGTGTGTGTAAATATGTTACGTTAAGTCCTCTCATAAGCATTGAGTCTGAGTGTTTGTTTTCAGCTAGTTCCTGTGCTCATGTGTTTACTTGGAAATGAGTTTTCCTATTTGTCAAAGTTAATTTAAACTTGCACATATTTCGTTTTTAGCGCCTTTTAATGATAGTTTTATACCATGTGCTCATTAAAAGTGCATAAAAAAGAGTTGAATTAAGTTTTATCTTTTTATAAGTTAAGCAATATGAACTAAATTAAGTGCTTTTTTCAGTAGCAGCAGTTTTTTTTTATCATTTCAACGTTTTATTTGGCACAAATTGAACTGAATTAGAACCAGCATCAACTGGCCACAGAAAGCCTGTTCATCATTAGACCTAGTTCAATTAGCGGCCCAACTTGGCTGTATTTGCTTCTCAAAGCGAGCATCAAAATTGCTGTTAATGCCGTTAACCAATGCGCTGCGTAACCAACCCAATAAACCCACATGAATCGGCAGGCCACACACACACCACTTTTAGAGCCGCCAATCTCTCGATGCTCTCGTCTGTCCGCCGCACCGCAAGACGGCGCTGCCATTTGCGGTCAGACATTTTGATACCAGGCCATGTGCAAATTCGTGACCAGAACAGGATGTGGACGTTGGGTGACAGGGTGACAGGGTGGTCGGGGAACCGGTGGATGGTCGGTGTATTTCATGCGAAGCATTGGTGTAACCGCCGGCAAAGGGACAACGTTTGGAGACGTGTGCTGGTTTTTGTGTTGATTTTACGACACCCGCAAGTGCCGCAGGCCATTAAGTATCCAAGTGCTACGCATACGTAGTGCGTCACAGGACCCAGGCATATTCCTGCGGGAGTGCGATGAGACAGCGGTAGAGAGGTGGAGAACGTTGGGAAGAGCCAACATTTGTGCGCTTTATTAAAAATTAATTTACTTTTCATTTGCAGTTTATTGCACTTGGCAGTGACAAAAACCGCTGTTGCAGCTGCCACACCCAGCCAGCCCCTGCCCCTGCCCCAGGAAACAGTGTGGCACACGTGTCCTTTAGATGAGCCCTGACTTTGGGTGTCCTTGTGTAGGTATTTGAATAATAAGAGCGCCCATCTCGACTGCTGTCTTTTAGCCACACTTACACGTATTAAAAAGCCATTTGTGTTGGCCATATTTGATGGCTTTTAACATCGGCCGTGTGGCGCGTGAGAGCCTTGACAAGCAGCAGGTGTGGGCGAAAGCTGTTCAAGCTGCGACTGCCTCTCAATTTTATGTTCTTTATATTACCCATACGCCGCATAGGCCTTTCGTATAAAAATTCAATTTCAAATTTAAATTGAAAAGCTTTGGCAAATTAATAAGAATGACCTTAATGCAAAAACATTTGCGATAAAAACCTAAGCACACTCGAAAATAAACAGCTGTTGAATCATATGAAAGCTTCAAGTGCGTATTGATTCCACATGATTACAGTAATTTATATATTGTTTGTATGTATGTGTAAATAATTAACTGAAAACCTTTACAGATACTGAAGCTGATCTCAAGAAATGAGCGCTTTAAATAGTTGCGTTTTGTAATATCATAATAAATTACTTCAGTTGCTTTCCCACTTTTAGAACTTAAAAAGTTAACACTTTAACCTTTTTATGTAACTTTAGATGCCCAGCGAAATAAGCGCTGGCTCAAGCAGGCGCCCAAAAGTGGCCAAGTTTTATGAGCACTCGATGTCATTGCCATCGCTGGCCAGCAATTCCGACTCCTGGCTCCTGTCCTGCTCGCCGCCTCTTCTTCCTTGGCGTCGCGTCGTCTACAACAAATGGTGCAACACCCACGGCTGTCATTTCATAATTTTTAGCCAAAAATCAAAAGACAAACGGCCCCAAAATGTTGGCCCGCACTCGGAGATTTGCTACTAGCTGCTCGCTTGTTATGCCAAAAAATTTGCCTAAAACTTTGGCGCGTCGTCTCTCACAGCAGCAGCAGCAGCAGCAGGAGAGGCAGCAGAAGAAGCAGACAATAGTGAAAAAAGTTAATTTGGCAGCGAAAATGCAAACAAGCCGTCGACAAAACGACTGCCGGACACTTTAAACGGGCTTGGGGGTAGTAGAGGGAGGCAGGCGCAAAACTGCTGGCAAAACTGTGATCCGAAACAGCACAAAACACAACAAAATACTGCGTCATATTTTATGGCACGGCCGCCTATTCTGGCACGCTTAACATTTGTTTGTTTGTCTGCCTGTATATATATGTATATATATGGATATATATACGTTTCTGTGTGTGTGTGTCTGTGTGTGCGGGCAACAACTTTACGAATTTACTTGATTGTCGAGTTGTGCAAATTAAATTTATGAGAAACTACTTTCCTTGCGCCTCTAATTTGAGTGCCGATTGTCGAGCGGATGTTGAACGGGGCGAAGGCGCAATGTGCATAAATAATATGGAATACAAATAGATTTTAGGTTTACCTGAGAATTCGTCAGAATTATGGTTAAATTATTCAGAATAAAGAAATTCATAAAAATATCATATATCTATTTTATGTCTATAACATAAACCTGAGAAACCAAGAATTGATAGTTTTTGATTGGCTTTTAAAAATTATTTTTATTGACAAATACTTGACCACGAAGTAAAAAGAGTATATTGGGTTTCTGTTATGTCAGTCGTGCCGTCTGTTCGTTTTAATATACTCGTGTATATACATATATACCGTTATAACTCCGTAAATGTTAATGCGATATAGGACAAATTTGGGCAGACAGGCTCCAATTGAGAATCATAATTCTCATCTCCTACATTTTAAACTACATAATTTTGCTACAACTCAACCGATTTTCATATTTGATGATTATTTGATGATTTGATTTGATTAAAAAAAAATTAATACCAATAAAAAATGACCCTTAGTCATTTTCCAAAAAAAAAAAAACAAATACTTCAAAAATATAATAACAATAAAAAATTACCCTTAGTCATTTTCAAGAAAATATATATTTCAAATTAACAAAAATGTTGACATGTAAGCCTCTTTCGGTCCATAGCTTCCATATTTAAGACCCCAAATGTTTTGCCAAAACTGAAACGATTTTGAAATTTGATTGGTTTGTCCTCTATATCTAATAAAGATTTATTTACTTTATTTCGTTTTTTTTTTTAGCGGTGCTGAAATGCTGGTGGCTTTTCACTCCAGTCCATTTTCGGCGCCCCTACAACAAGGCATACCCAATCGGGGCTTCGAATTGGATGTGGATATACTCTTCACCGATTCCGATTCATATGACTTTGCGCAGGGCACAAAGAATCTCTGTGAATTCCATATTAATGCATCGAATCCGGGTAAGTACAAAGAAAAAGATAAGAAGTTCACAAAGGGCATGCCATACTCAGCTTAAGTGTGAATATTAATGGGCGTGGCATACGCTCACACAAACACACACATACGCACACAAACAAGCAAACCAACATAGCTGAAATTAGGTCAGCTGCACTTATAATGCACTCTCGACTTCCCCATTTTTCCTTGCAACATTTTTATCATTTCTTTTTACCTGTTTTCATCTGCAATTGCTGTCGCTGCTGTATCTTAAATGCAGCACTGATTCTGCTGCATTGTTTTATTTATAATTTATTGTTATTTATATTGCTTACTCAGTAATGCTGCTTGAGCGAACAAACGCAGCTCTTACCCTATCCCCAGCGCCCCGAACGCTCAACTCCACATTCTATCCGGACCACTTCACCCAGCGGGCAGCTAATTAGCGCACGGCGTCTTGCAGTAATCAAAAGTTGCATCCACTTTAAATTTGGAGTAACCTGAGTAGCCATTTCGGGGTGGCTACCGTTCAGGCCGCTTTGGGGCGAATCTAAGCTGACTTAATGGGTTTTTAATTTGATTCCAGGGGCCAGACGAAATTAAATTGAGTTGATCTGCTTGCGATGGAGGCTGAGAGCTTGGCGAATTATTAAAACTCATGTGCTACAGATTTATTTGTAAGGGCCAGTTTGTTTCGACCAATTTAGTTAATTTGCTTTTATTTTTGTTTACAACCAAGCTTAAATTTTTATTCTCTTCATTTTTCGTTTATTGTAAATTGAAAAATCAATTAAATTAAAGATACGGTCAGGAAACTGTTTTTTTTTTGCATGTGTGTTGTGGCATAGATACGTCCTTAATACACTCCCTTAATTGTGGTGAATTGTAAGCCCCGTCCATAAACTGTATACTTAATTTGGCTCTTTTTTGCTGCTGGCCAGCGGCCGGCTGCATTTAATTGAAAAATTATTAAATGAAATTTCGGCGCAACTGCTCGAATCGCAGTCTGGCAACTTGTGCAGCCCGAAAGTAGGCAACGTTTCTCGAGCCATGTCCAAAATGGTGATTGGGTGTGTGTGTGTGTGTGTGTGTGTGTGAGTGCACTGTGGCAGACGCTAATGTTCATTAATTTGCACTTAATAACTTTTAAGTAGGTTTTATTTTCCTGGTTGGGTTCTTTTTTTGGCTTCTCAATCTTGCTTTATTTGCAAATTTCTCCTCATTTGAAATTAGTTTTCGTTCTCATCGGGCAATTTTGGCAGCTGTAGGCAATATAAATGAGGAGCTCGCCTACCACACCCACAGATGCCCACCTAACTTGTCCCCTTTTTTGAGCTGCTTTTCTATGCCTTACGCGTTTGTCATGTTGTTGCCATGCTCATTAACTTGCCAGCTTATTTGTTTGTTGTTGTTCTTCTGGCAGCTTTGGTTGGGTTTTTGTTTTTGTTATTGCTTAATTTTTGACCGTTTAACTTTTATGAAATGGCTCAGCTTCGGTTTCAGCCACGTCTTCAATTTTCGCTTTGGCTTTCCGCTTAATGCGCTGAGAAATTGCGCAGCTGTATCTATCCAAGGGATAATAATTAGACGGGGGCGTGAAAATACCATATCCATCATATTTTTAATCAGTCTGTGGCTAAAGACGTGAAGCATAAAAAGCATTAAAGTTAGCAGCAACCAAGTAAATAAAAACAAGTGAGAAGGCTCTAGTCGGGGCCGCCCGACTAGGAGATACCCTGAACCCTGCGATCTGGTTCTATAAACATTTCAGCTCGTTTACA
>SCDY01000198.1:611-82708 GCA_004143825.1 Drosophila micromelanica
AGCGGCGAAAATAATTGCGTTCATACGGACAGACGGACAGCAAGACGGACATTGCACAAAACCAATATACTCTTTCACTTCGTGAACGAGTATAAAAAGCGAAGCAAGAAACAAGCGAACGAAACGCGAGGCAAAGAACACGGCGGCTGCTTTTAAGCACTTTTATGCTGATGCTGTGATTTTTTACAGCTGCCATTTCGATAAGTGGGGTGGACTACTTTATATGGGCGCTGTGGGCCGTGTAGGCGGTGCCAGTGGTTTCCCTGGCAGCTGTGCGTGAGGTTTGTGTGGTCTCTGGAAGACTTGGCGCATGACGCACGCGGCTGTCGGTCGTTAAGCAAACGAGACGAGTGTGCCAAATGATGTTTGTCTACGCCAGCAACAGCAGCTGCCTCTGACTGGTAACTGGTTGGAATGTTGCCGCTGCTGCTGCTACTGGTGAGTGCCACATCTAGGAATGTATGTATATATTGAATTTTGTGGTAATTACAAGTAACTAACTTCAGCTCATTGACAACATGCCCGTGCATGAGTGTGCTTGCCTTAAAAACTTTGCATACTTTTTGGCGCACAATGTGCTGACTCGCTCTGTTTGACTTTTCTAGTAATTGGCAACGCTTCACTTTGGCAGCGTTCATCATAGTAAAGCTTGCAGCACTGTTTGCATACATTTTAGTGTTGCCAGACAACGCTGACAAGCACTCAGGGTTTAACGATAATGACTTCAAATCGCCGAGACGCATTTTACAAATTTTTGCAATTTGTTTGTCAGTTATGTTTGTCCTGGCATCAGGATTGACTCTAATCTTTCAAGTGCTTCAAAACTTGAACTTCATAAATGATTGCACAAGTTTTAATGGAAATGACTTACGGAAACTTGAAACTTAATATTATTTTCCCCTTTTTAACACCATAGTGTTTAGGTAAAGTATGTTAACTAAGGTTTGATTTGATTTTAAAATTTTTACGCTAGTGGTTGTCTATTAAAGTCATAGAAAGCAACAAGCTTTATTGATAAACTGTTATATAATAATATAAGGAAATAGCCTTATTTTTTACTTTCTCCTAAACCTACACTAAATAGCTAAAAAAAATAAATCTTATTATTTAATGTGGTATGGACAATATTGTTTTCTTAATATCGATACCATGTAGCACTGTACAGCGTATCGTTTAGTCAGGAATTCCCGGTTAGTGCACTTTTACCGGTTTACTCAACTGTTCTTGCCATGTCTTCTTCCCCTCCCCCTTCAAATGTTTGAAAAGTTACCTCAGTCATTTAACGCATAGTTATTAAATGTTATATAAAACGGGTAAATCAGATTAAAAAGAAATCCTTCAAGTTGCGCACACCCATAATCAGTTAGTGCACACAAGGCAACCCTCTGTGAAGATTCTCAACAGAAGTAAGCTGCAATAATTGAGATAAAAATGTGCAATTAGTGGAGTTGCGGTCGCAGTGGGTTTGCTCTCTGTCGCTGCGTGGATTACATGCAATTTACACCAACAGCAATGTCATAAATGGGTAAAGAGAGACTGCGGCAAGGAGGGCCAGCAGGAATGCAAAAATTAAGCCAAATAGCTTGGCTGTCTGAAGCCTTTTAAATTGGCCGTTGTTCTGGCTACTGCAACAGAAGTTGCTGTCTCGTCAGAAACACCAGCTGCGCTAGCTGCGAGCCAAACAACTTTTGGCTTAAACGTCGAACTAACACGTGCTGAATTTACCTGCAGCAACAGAAACTAAAAAAAAAAATAGAAATAAGGAAGGAAAAAAATTTAAGCAACAGCGCAAAAACTCAGAAAATGGTTTCTGTTTTTTTATTTTTTTTTTTTTTGTTTCTTTCAAAACTTCAGTGCAGCAGATCGTAAAATTTGCTTAACCCCAGCGCGCTCCCCTTGGGTACGCACAAAACAAACGCTGTGGCCAAATGGGCAAATGTGGCCAACTGAAGTTGACTGCTGCCTCTTTTGGGTCGTGAAGTGCAAACGATTTTGTAAAATGCTTGTTATTTATTTGACGCTTGGCAAAATCTCGAACACATTCCAGCTGAGCAGTGAAAACCAAACATACATTAAGCATCAAACAACAAACAAAAAATACGCACCTGGGGCGAGTTTTTAACACAACAGCAGGAGTTGAGTTGAAAAAGTTTATATTTTATTCACTCAAGAGCAAATATTTTATAATTACCCTTGCGCCACAGGAGTTGAAGGTAACTTAAATTCTACTATTTACATTCAAATATATTGGTTTCCGCAATTCGAATCCCAGGTTAGTATATGGAGGTAATATTTGTTAGTGCTATTTAACAATAGGAAACAATTAAAAACTTAAGTTGCAGTGTAAATATATATTTTACATATACTAATAAACTGTCCTGGCATTCAAGCAATTCTTCAGGAAGGTTTCTGTCTCTGCTTTTGACTTTTGTCTCCCTTTCATCTTCAATTTATAATCCAAGTGAATTTTGAAATTAAGATAAATTTAAGACTTACAACTTGTTTGTGTAGTACAGAGTGTAACATTAATTATTACACAACAATGTGAATTCAATTAAAATGTTAATCTGATTGTAATCAACACATTTATAATCGCATTACGTATACGCCATGTTGCGTACTGCCAATTTGATTTGACAATTAACCCGTGCAGAGGCTGACGTACATGAAGTGCCAAGCCGTGATTTTATTACACAACTGTCGAAAACTGAAATCCAAATTGGAAAATGCGAAATGGGAAATGCGTAGCCCAACCCAACATTGAAACCAAAATCAATGCAGTAGCAAATAACTCATGTGACCGTGCGACCTTTTAACAAACACGGCCAAAATGAAATTTGCTATGAACCGCAAACACGGTCAGCAAATGGAAATGGAATTGGACATGAGCTGACTTCAGCCAGAACTTCCGGACACTTCAACGCAGCAGCAGCTGCCATTTTCAACTTTCACCCAGTGGAAAAATTATAAAAAGCAAACAAAAATAAAAAAAAAAAGTAAAACTGAAATATGCGGAAAATTGTCGCCGCCAAACGGCGGAAAAAATACGTGATGATTGAGTTGTAAGCGGAAATTAATGAACGGAAACTAAATGCCTGAGTGGTAAAGATTTTTTCCAGATATCCTGCCAGCCGGTAGCCGAGCAACACTTTTCCCTAATATGCAATGTATACATTTATAAGCACACAAATGTTTTTGGGCTGGCCAAAATTGGACATGTATCGACCAGCACGGATCGAGTTATTTATGAGTCCCGTTGCACTGCGACCAGCAATCACGTAGCTTGACTGGTTTGATTAATGGCCGCTAGGCAACCGCGTCTTCGATTTGTTGCCCACCCCCGACCGCTGTGCGGACTGAACGCAACTCTCTTGAGCAAACGCATGAGTGGCCAAAACAAAGATCCTAGAACTTTTCACAACATTTGCCAAATATTTCAATAAAAAGAAAAAATGGACAAAGACAACAATAGCTGTGTGAAAGAGGCGAATGATGAGTAGTTGTATGTGCTTAGCCAGTGCCACTTACTTAGTATCGACCGACAATGTTGGCGTTAACTTGTTTGACTTGAATGTAAGTTGGAAATTGGATTGGCAACGCCCACGCTCAACGGCAACAGCCAGCTAGAAAAGTTTCCGCCCCATTCATCGCCCCGACAATTGTTTAAAAATTTAAGTTTGTTTATACGCTTTATAGGGCATTGATTTGAGCGCTGTGGTGCGAAATGTCAGCACAGGACGACCTCTGAGAAGCTGTCATTGAAATTTACAAGGCGATTTCTCTGTGTATGTCTCTGTGTGTATGTGTGTGAACAGCGTTTCTCAAGCTGCAAGGTTGTGTTCAACAAGTATCTGCTGCAGCTGCGACGCCTTGACACACAAAAGCCCAACCGCACAGTACATCGGACTTTGTGCGGCCAAAAAGCCTAACCGAATATGTATGCCAGTGTAGAGCTTTATGCAAATTCACCCAACATCAGCGGTCCCCTGGCAGGCACACACACCCATCCACACACACTGCCACACTCACACGCACTGTGTGAAAACATAACATAACGGCAACAACAACAGAAAACACTTTGCAAAATGTAAGCGACCTCGACGCACCGCCACCGGAGCGGACAACTTTCATTTGCATTTAAAGTGCTGCCATATGGCCAGCAACCATCAACCACACGAATTGGATCCATATAAAAAATTGTCAGGCATTTTTTAAGGCATTCTAGAACAAATGTCATTTATTGAGCTGAGAATTCATTAAAAATCGGTTTATTATTTTTAAAAGCTCGTAGAGCTTTCAATTAAAAAAGCTCAAGATATTGATAAAAAAAATTTTTAAAGAAAAACAATCAAGGATACACTCATGTTTGTATATTCTATTCTATTCTATTGTTATACCCTAAGACTATAAAGGGTAAATCGGTTTTTGTAAAAGTGTGTAAAATGTATAATTTCCGAAACTATAAATAGTCTATTTTTGATTTAGCTATGACCGTTCGTCTATATTTTATTAAAATCGATAAATATCGAAAAAATATTTATCTTAGTATTTTTCGGATACTTAAAAATTCAAAATATGGTTTCGTAAGGCACATGCGAATCAACAATATGTATTTAACTAGTGGATACTAGGAATGTTAATAAAAATCTAAACATCAAAGTAGCGTTATCTCGATAATCTATTTTTCGATATATCGACACATCGTTGATTATCAACATTTTTCCTAAATCTCATGTAAAAAATCAATGGTAATTTCGGAACAACATCATTAAATGGATGCAGCCCAACATTGAGTTGCATTGTAGCGTTATTTTTAACTTTTGAAAACTCTCGATAGAGCATTTTTATTTATTCTGCATTTTATTTATAATTGGTAATTAATATGCCAAGTACATGACAAACTTAAGCAATGTTTCGGGAATTTCGGCACGTTGACAGTTTAAAGACTTTGAAACATGTTCCGAAGTTAATTCCAACATTAATAGAGCCTATCGGGTGATTCCGCATTCTAATTGCTGCTTTATAAACATGAAAATGGCTTCTCAGTTAAATTTGCAAGTTTATGAACTTAACTTGTCAGGTCCTCAGACACAAAGGGCGGATTACAAATGACAATCGCAAGGAGAGTCAACTGGTAGTTCGGGAGGAAAATGTCGCTACCCATCGCAGCAATGAAACCAAGTGCAGATCTGGGTCAAACAGGTGTTTAGCACAGATTGCTGGACAACTTACTCTATGTATTTAATTTGAAAATGCGAAACAGACACTGCGGCATGGAGTGTTTCGTGTAAATTAAATTACAAGCGCGATGATGCTGAGTATCAACTGGAACAGGCCGGCTGCAGCCAAGTGGCGGACCGTTCGGCCGGAACTAGCACATTAAATTTTCATTTAACCAAAAGTCCCTAAAGTTGAAAGCAAGCTGCTGCAGCACCAAATGCCACAACCGTTTGTCCAGTCCTGTCCCCCCACCCCCCGCAGGCGACCGAAGCCCAAAGAGATAAGCCAACAAATATGTGTTCGAAAGAACATATGGCTGTGAAAAGTGTTGCAGATTGTGGTGAACCCAAAACGGATATGGCCAAATGAACCTACAACACTTAAAGACGCATAAAACACGAAAAAACTTACATATGCCAAAGTTTTTAGCCGAATGAGCAAAGGCTACCCTTGTATGGAGTATTAAAATTTAGTCAAATGAAATGTGGAGAAATATGTACATAAATATTTTTAATCTGAACGGCGAGCTGAGTCGACATTGCTTTATTCATCTACTTGTCTATCTGAACTATTCTCTTTTTTTTAAGTTTTTGACATGTGTGCAGCTTCCATAGATAAATATCGCTTGCTCTACAAGATATACTAACCAATTGAAATTGTTCTGAGAAAATGTTTTTAAACTTCGGTACTTTGTGAATAAGTTTTCAGTTTTTATTTATATGAACATACTTCAATTAAAATGTGAGTTCTGGCACGGTAAACATGCATACGAAATTGACAGCTCTAGCTCTTAAAGTGCTTTAAGATTGCTGCCTTAAACTGGCAGTTTTCTGACTTCTGTAAAAAACAACCAAAATGAAATTGCAAAGCTCAATTTATTGGCATACACATTTGTTTTGTCAAACAGATTTTAATATTCCGCATTACTTCAACAGATTGGCAACAATTGTACTCGTTTCAGTAGCTATTTCTGTTTAGTGTTTCGCACTTTGAGTTTAATTGCACTTGACTGCAACACTTCAGCATTTAATGCACCACCTGCAGCTAATTTCTGCTGGGCAGCAGCTTTCGCTCCTTTTTGCCGCCTGGCCGAGCACAGCTGGATAGCACATCCCAGCCAACCATTGAAGTGTTCATTAGCAATGTTTTTTTTATGTAAATAAGTGGGTACAAAAATATGAGAAAATTAAAGCTTCGTAAAATCAAATTTACATTTCATTTCTAAATTGATAAAATTTAGAAGCCAACTTAAACCAAAAGGTCACAAGTTTATTTTGACAAAGTTATGGAATTTGTTAGGAGCATTCACCACACTGCAGTAAGTTCTGTGTGTTATATGTTTTTGGGCTGTATAAAGCACCTACAATGACTTACATATATTGCATTTACCCAACTTTATTATACGCTTTGTATCTATTTTGTCGATACAAGGCATAATAACTTCCGCCAAATAAAACGAGATGTCTATTTAATTCAATATGCGCTGCTAATGCAGCGAATGGGCAACGAACAGAGACAAAGTGGATAGAGAAGGAATAAATATAAATAAAACTAAAATAAAATGCCAATAAAGCGAGCAGCTTGTGCGCTACCCGGCATATTCTACTTATGCATGTATACGTACAAACACAAATACATATACAAAAGCTGAGAGTATATATTACATTGAAATAGGAAGCGGAAATGCGATTTTGGTTTTGTTTTTCGTTAGCCGCTCCGCGTATGGCGCATAGCAATTCGAAATCCCCTAAATACAATAAATTGTACATTTCATTTAATTCCATTTCATTTACAAAGCGAAACCAAATCCAAACAAACAAAGGGGCGCCATTGCGGGTGCTCACAAAATGGCGGCCAGCCGGGCCGGCTGAAGGAACGTAAGACGCAACAGAGGGCCGCTGAACAATGGCAGCAAAGAGCGCAGAGAAAATATAATAAATAAATGTAACAATTGAACTGAAATGAATGAAACGAAATGAAGCTTATGAACTGCTGTCAGATAGTGATTCTGGGATCGGAATACATAAGGCAGTGCAGCCACGTGAGTGGGAGTGGACATGGCAGCAGCTGTTCCGTGTGTTCTCACATTGTATGCCCAGCATTTTGTCCAGGCTTTCTGATTTCCTGATGGTCCAATCAATTTTCATTCACGCCATACTCCGTCTCAGCTGCTGTGTGTTGCAGCCAGTCTAAGTTTATTTAAGTTGAAGCTCTGCTAAAAACCCTTTGACACCGGCCATTTCCTTATGCCAACGATTGTGTTGTATTTCTTTTTTTCTTTTTTTACATATTATTTTGCATTATGTTTCGGTCTACCTGCAGTTGCTTCGATAAAGTTTTTCAACTGCTTTGCTTGCCGTTTTTATGTACTCTTAGCTGCAACAGTCAATGGCATAATGTTAAACAGTTGCCGTCTTTGGTGTGTTTCACAACTTTACACGCGCGCACAACTTTGCGTTTGAAAACAAAGTTATTGGAATTTTGTATCCACAAACTTTTAGCATAATTCAATCATTTCCGCTCAGCACTCTGCAGAATCTCGAACGCAAAGAGATTTCCGAGAACATTTGCGCCGCTGTTTTTCCGAAATTGCTATACAACAAATAAATTCAGTTAGAATTTAAAGGGAAAACAAATTTAAAAATATAAATTTGTGTAAATTATTATAATGATGGGTGTTCAAATATGACATAGAAATTGAATTTATAAAAATTTGTTTTCTAAAATATTATATAAGTGTAATATTAAAAATATTTTCTTGTTTTTTTTGTTTTTTGTGTATTCTACAGTGATACTTCGATATCAACGCGCGTGGACATGCTCACGCCTGCTATTGAAGTCTATAAGGCGCCGCTCTGACACAAAGATGACACTGTGGAGAGCAATTTAGGGAATCCATCGACGAGTAGCGATTTCTAGCAGAAGCTAATCATCACTGCGGAACTAACTACGGATAATCTATTTGTTCTTCCATCATAGTGTCAATCAAGTCTAGCAAACTGAAATATTTAAAGCCAGTGGCTATGGCGGCCAAAACAACTCCTCAGGCGACCAAAGCCAGGGCCGTCGATAACTACATTGGAATGTTTTAGCAAAACTACCAAAACACCACTTTCACACACATACAAACACATGCAAACACTAAAGTAACCAGAGAACAAACACATAAAAAAATAATAATAATTGATCCAACTGAATAATTCCTAAGATTGATTACATTTAGTTACTTTTTAGCATAAATGATTTTTAAACCTGGCCGTAAGGCGGCAACCCAAATGCTGCAAGATAAGCAAAAACAAATGAAATCTAGTTCTAAGCATAGGGTATTAAATATACATATAAATATATAAAATTATATATGTATGACAGTGCAACGTCGCATATTTTCATATAAGCGTGATGGGGCATCCGAATTGTGTTTGTATCTGCAACAAATTGATTATGAAATATGTATTTTGTGTATATTAAAGCGAGGGCAACGTTTGCAATGTGTATCGAAAATGTATATTTAGTTATGTAAATTTAAACGACAATTTAACAACAACAATAACAAAATGGTAAAGAAAAACAAAAAACAAACAATACTTGTGAGTAAAAATAAATGCAATGAATAAGTTTTGTACTGCTGAAAAGAATAAAGTAAACAACAAAAATAAAATTTAACATTAGATGTAAAGTTTTGCATAGTTTATAAATAAGTTTGTAATGCATTAGTAATAAATTACCAACAAAAAAAAAAACAGAAGTAAAAAAAAACGCATTGATAAAAACGGCTAGAAGTATACAATTAATAGCAACATAAAAAATAAAAACCTCAAAAAACTAAAACTACTTTTCAAAATTAATTTTACACATGCAATTTGTAAAGAAAACATTTATTTTTAGTAACATTTTCATATGCAATATTTCCATGTTTTGAATGCTCTGAATTTCATTAAAAGTTAGAACGTTATTAGTTACAGGCACAGAAATAGTTTGATGACGAAATAGTTATTTGTTGTTCTCTTAGCAAATTTTTAATTTCGTCTGAACCGAAGATAATTTTGATTAGCCCTTCACAAAGTGCCCCAAATTAATATGGATTTCGTAAATAATTTATTTTAAATACATTTTACTATAGGAATAAATGTGTATTATTTGAACTCCATATAAAGTTTTTAATCAAAATCAGTCGTTACTTAAATCATCTTCATGAGCCCTTATGTATATAAAAAAATACACAAAAATGTGCATAGTTTTCAGGCATAGTTAATTATTGTTTTTGACTGTGATCACATTAATAATATATATAATAAAAAAAATTTTAAACATATTTAAATTAAATCAAAAAAAAAAACAAAAGCAATTTAATTCACAGTCTTGCTTCAATCTTAATTATAAAAATTATAAAATTTAAATATTATTTAAAACATTTGAATAGTTTTCCAATAACTTTAAATGACACTGGTTTAAAGTGGCACTGAAAAGCGAGTTTAATTTTATTAACACTTGACAAATATTTTAAAGATTTAGACAACATTTTAATTTCTCCTTTAACACGTTGACGTGGAACATTATTTATCATCATACATATTGATTAATTTGGTTTAATTTGGTTTAATACGCAACTTAAAATAGTACTTGACAATATAATTTCTAAAAAAAAAGCAACCAAATGTTAAATGATTTTACAAACGATTTAGTATTATGTTGGACTACTTTCATTCCAATTTGAAGTTTTTTTTATCATTTCACAATACCGCTCACAAAACCGCATTAACTAGACGATGCTGATAAGCTACTTATTCTGTTCAAGTTGAGCTTAAGCTGACAATGGGATATTGAATGTTAATATTTAGTGTGTAGAGAGTGGCGCAGAAATAGTTGGCATTTGGCAATTGCATAGTTTTTATATTCAAGTAGGTAAATGTGAGTGCTGCACGCATATGTAAGCCGATGAAATTATAATTGAATACAACCAACTTGATAAGGTCATAATGAAGCTATATGATTATATCAAAATGTTCATAGTTAAGAGACAACAATAATGGCAAATATAAAAAAAAAAAAAACAAAAACAAAAAACTGTAAATAAGTTATTAGGTAAATAAGTGAAAGTGCATATAATTTTGATAGTTAAGCTAGTCGAAATCCTTTTTTATGGCACGAAAAGGCAAACACAAATATATAGAAAACCAAAAAAAAGTAAAGCATTGAGTACTAAGCCAAGCAGCGTATAGCTAAAGAACACGCCACAAAGAAGCAGCAGTAAAAAATTTAAAAAAAATATTAAAATATTGCATAATATCCATTTTATACACACGCTTCATGTTGAACATGCTCGTTATTTATTTGTTGTTACATAAATACATAAAATACATATGCCATCAAATAATGTAATGCAATCAAATGAATGGATAACAATTTGAACACCTGCACACGAAATTTTTTTACAATTGGCTTTGACGAGACTATATATAAATTTGATAAGAATTTAGTTTACAAGCAATTTGTATAAAAAAATACATTAAAAATGGCATCAAGAGCAAAAAATGCAATGCGGCATAAACAAGCATAAATAATAATAATGAAAATGGTAAGCATTGAAATGAACACGCAATGAACAATAACATTTATTTATATATAATGAAGAGAGAAATAATCGAAACATATAATAATAGAAATAGGCGCATATTGAAAAATAAACAAGAAATATTATTGAAAAAAAGTATATATATATATATGTGTTGTTTTTTTTTTTTTTTTTTTTTTTTGGGTAACACATGATGGTCTAATCAAATGGCTCGCTCTGGTTTTCATTCTTGTGTCATTCGACCGGTACTGGCGAAATCCAATAAAGTGAAGCGTTAGCAGGGTGTGGTAGAAACAACAACATTAAGAACAACTATGAAGTGAATTACAGAAATCCTATGAATTTTCCATGTAACATTATGGCGTACACTTGAGTTAGAACAACAGCGACACCCAACAACAACGTCGTCCGCAATTCCGGGTCGCTGATTCTGTTGGTTGCGGGTGGTAACCCACATGACTTGCCACAAAGCAGCGACGTAGTCGCGAGTTTGCTACTCCGACAACAAAATGAAATGAAGTGAAATGAAATCAAAAGCATCCATCGACGTTGTCGCCGCTCCGACATCAGAAAGCAACGCATGGAAATAGACACAGTCACTGGCAAAAGCGCACCAAATCGGGCCGGCACCACCATTCTTGCCAGTTCCGGGCTACACACGACAGCGCCAATGATGATGATGTTTACAGTTGAGCTGCAGCGCGAAGCATGTTCCCAACTCAAACCCCCACCACCACCCCAACAGCACCCCACCTTACCCAGCCAACTGGTTTGTTCGCCATGCGTTCATGTGTGCACACCTCCAGCTTGTCTTTGCCGTGGCCTCTCCCTGAACAACAGGCGCTGACGAGCTTTTTTTGTGCTCAGCGCCAAAGTTGTTTGCTTGGGGTTCGAATTCAAATCCAAAACTGAGTTTGCCTGACTTTGTGGGCGCACATTGTGTATGAAATACCCAAAATAAGATAGTGCGGTTATGGTTAGTGCGGTCGCAGCGGAAGCGTAGGAAGTTTAGAATTTGGCACAAATATGTCATAACTATGAACAAAATGTGAACAGCTTCGATAAGCTGTGGGCACCAGAAAGTCAAGTTTGGAATTTTCATCATATCTATAAATGAAGATTGATGTTTATATAAATTTGACGACTATTCTTCAAATAGCTTAAGTGAATAAATTTCTCCATATCCATATAGGAAAATTAAAGTAAAATAAAAATATTAAATAAAATGTTAGTTCTTGCTATGAGTAATTTCTATTGTTTTCATATATGCAAGAAATTAGATTATTGGGCTTATCATTTTCCTCCATTTTAAAACATGGCAACTTAAGAATATATGTAAGTGAAATTAATTTTAAATGTTTTTTTTCTTGACTATTAGTATATATGTACATATATTCGAATAAGAAACTATTAAAATGGGTATTTTTTCTTTTTAATTTATTTTCAAAGCTTTTAAATCTAAACGTATTTTTGATATTTGTTTTTTAATTATTAAAAAAATGTATATTTTTGGTAGTTTATTTGTACTTTTAATATGACTATAATTGTATTTAAGTAATTTCAAATGCGCTATTAGAACTCGGGTATATGGTATCCTCTAGTCGGATAATTTTGATTTGCAAGTATTTGCTATTTATTATAATCTAACTTTATAAAATATTTAACCATTTATCCATTGTTAACAGTACATAAAATGTAACTTTCAGTAACTGCTTGATGGAAATTCCAAGAAACATTTCCAAGCATACTCATATATTCAGCACCTTAGCCACCTTTTGAGTATGAAATAATTACACGGCTAACTGTTATTTGCTGTGCGAGAAATTCTAGTGAGATATTGGTTTCACACAGAACGTTTGTTGTTTTTCCCGTATTTCGGAGAAACATTCGAAGCCGAAGCTCTTACCTTTTTCGCATTCCTGAAACGAGCCATAAAGGATACGCCCAGTAATCGTGCAAATCATGTTCGACATGACTGCGGAGCAGGTACCTGCTGCTCGCACAAATCGAAAGCTGCCCCCAGGATGAATGCTACACAGCTCAACAGGTATTCAACAGCCACCCACCACTCAATGGACACAATGCTTACCCGCCATGCAAATGGAAAATCGCTTGTTAGGGTCGACTCGGTGGAGTTGGGGCTTGGCTTGGCTCACAGGCGAGCTGATTCGAGTTAAGCGTCAATTGAGAGAACAACAAGCTTAACAAGTTGCTTTTGCCGGGAGCACTCTTTGTTTTCAAAGCCTGTGTTGAACTTCTCACGATTATTTCGGATTGGAATTGTGGGCACAGATACACGCCAATTGAACACTAAATTGTGTCATTTTTGGCGGCTTTTGGGTGCGGCTTTAATTGCGCTTGTAAATCATAAATCAACAGTTGAATAATTTCATTGTAAATAACGCCCAACAGCTGACGCCCCCGTCACTGGAGGGCACCGAATTGGGTGCCAGTTATTATCGATTGGCCTAACAGCCTTGAAAACGGCACTTCAATGACGACGACCCTTGCGTCCCCAGCGTCAAAAGCCCAGAAGCATTCATCGACTGTCAAACTTAGGTGAAGGAGCGCAGAAAACTATGGCCAAAAGCGACTGTTTCGACTGCAGTTGCCTATTTCGCTTTAAATTTATGAACTTGACTTTTGGTTAGCTGAAATACCCGACACCCATCAGCTGGCCTTACACCAGTCTCATACCCCCTGGCTGCCCTCACCATCTGATCAAACACGAAGTGCGGCGCTAAAGGTTTGCATGACTACAGGAAATTACCATAATTTCAATTTAAGAAATTAAACGAATTTCGTTGAAACGAAAAGAGCCTCACAGTGGCCTCAGCTTGGCATGCTAACAGCTAACGGCCAACACCAAGTAGCCAAGGTTTTAATAATAAAATTGATTCGCAAAAACCAACTTGCCAACATTTGAAGGAATCTTCGCTTTTCAGAATATTAACTTGGGTTTAGAATGTTTCCGTACTTTTTTTTAAATTGCTCTATGCTATAAGCTATATATAAAAAATTTGATAATAAAATAGGAAGTATAATAAACCCTAAAAAGAAAACTCTTTGAAGTTTAATGTTTCGTACCGTTATGAAAAGAGGGCAACAATTTTAGATTATAGCACAACTCTAGTAGGTAAGTCCAAAGAATTTTGCAACACTGCTTTATAATTAGAGCAATGGACACGTTCAACAAACTATTTGGTTGGATGGCTTACTGTTAGTTCTGACTTACAAGTATCGGAAACCGATATTAACTGGCAAGAGCTAAGTTATGGTTATTTTTCAGTTTAAAATAATTTGTGAGATAACAGAATATGTCCCAGGAAAAAAGGAATTGAAAATCCCTGTTCAACGTTGCCAGCACCATGTGCAGTGCGCTTCAACCACACAAAATTAATACTCTCACCCAAAAAAAAACAAAACTCGAACAATTAAAAACTAACAAGATGAATTCATATCAAAGCGATCCCCTGCTGCATGTGGCCAACTGCGAGATGTGCCCCAAGAAGGTGACCAACTTTGTGGTTGGCCTGTGCGAGCGCTGCGTTGTAATTTGGACGAGCAAGCGTTGCATGGAGACAATGCACATAACCAATGACCACGTGAAGGCGGCCATCGTTAGAATAAGCCAGAACAAAAGCAACCATATGAACATTAGTGCTGTGTTCCGGCGCGTTATCGAGGAGGAGCAGCGACGCCGCAAGCTTAGAGTCGAACTCTTTCAAAAGTTGCGCGAGAAATTTCAGGATGGCGTACTACAAGAAGTTGACGAGTGTTGCGAAACTAGACAAAATGATGCGGATGAGAACTTTTACGATTTACCGCTAGCAGACATTGATGGTGAACAATTGGAGGACTTAACATTTCGTAAAGCTCTTTAAAATTCACATATTTAACAATAGCAAATACCTACTAACATATTAAAACAGTTTTATTTTTAATTTAAATTAATTAAATTATAATCTTTTTTTACACATACACATTTTAAAATGTCTCTAGATCAGAGGCTGTCTGTCCCTTCGTTTCGAGTCTAGTCTCTCAACTTACTAATGTGATGGGAATAATTAGTAGTAAGATATTTTGTACGTACAAATTTTGTTTGGTTTTTTTTAAGATATCTAAACAAAATTTGGTAATTGCGAAATATTAACGTAACTAACGCTTATCAAAATCGGAGCATAGATATTTTACATTATATTTTGACTGACAAAATGTCAAATCATCAGCTTAATGAAGCTGATATTGAAGGACAATATAGCTTTCAGCAGTAACAACCGGTTGAAAATTACATATTTTATATGAAAAGCAGCAAGGATATTTTACTTTCGGTGTGCTTTATATTTAACTACGTAGATATTGGACAGCCACTGAGACTATTTATTGCTCATTAGAAAACCATTATAGTTAGCCACCAATATCGAACACAACTAAAGTTTACCGAAGCAATAATTGATAGTTGGATGGTGCTATAAATTATTGTTCTATGGTCGCATCGTCAGTGGATGATGACCAGCCAAAAACCAATTGAAGCAATGTGATTGCTTTCACATCGACCACAGCCTGTTGAGGAACTCGAGGGACCCGGGCACGATTTGGTAATGAAAATGTTTATTCAAATTTGCGTCAATGGTTGTGTTTATCAAAAACAAATATCAATCTACATAAATAAGTGCCAGTAGCCACATACATACATATGTATGTAAATGTTCCAGTTCCGTGCATTTATAGGGCATGTTATTGTTCGACAATTTATTTAATGACAAAACTAATAAATCAAATGCTTTGTCTGTCCATTACATTCAATTTGGTCAGCCTTATGATTGCATTGGGCAAAGCTGACGTCATCGCTGAAAGCTACGTAGATGGCGCAAGCAAACGATAGATCGATAGGCTTATCGATTAGCAACGATCCCAACAACAGCAGTTGAAAAGAAGTCGACTTCATACGAGCTTTAAATGTACGCTAATGCCAAAAAACCAAAACGTAAATTAAAATGTAATCGTAAATAAAATCGTGCGGCAGATGATTCACCAAAATGTATTAAATAACAACAATTTTCATGCGTATCAAAATGCTAAGTCAGTTCTAAGAATGCTTTGTTTTACCCTGCTTAAAGTGGATAAAAGAAGGGTATACTTAAGTTGTGCAAAAGTCTGTGCAACATGCTGAACAAGTTTGCTCTGCCTGTAATCCTTAAATCTTCATGGCCATCAATAAGTTCAATAATCTAACCGTATCTAACAGTTAATTATTAGATCACCGGTTATATCCACAAATAATGTAAGTGATGAAAATAAGTAACTTAAAAAATAGTCGTACTAAACAAAGGGCATTGCACAGTCGGGCATGTTTAACAAACGCAGCTCATACGCTAAGTTTATTAAAATTAAAGTGCAAACTTATTGTGCATACTTCACGGCATGATTATAGCCATTTAAGCTTAAAAAGCTAAAAGCAAACAAGAGCTAGGAACATTAAAGAGTACAGACAGCAATTATTAACCGTATGCACCGTCAATTCATACTGTTTGACAGGTAATAAATAACCCGGCGCCCTCTGTTTCCTTAAATTTTTCGTCCAGTGTTGGTCATCGAGTTTTCTGTATCTATGTTCCGAGTGCCGAGTGGTGCAGTAAAAGGGCTTTCGAATGAACATAAATTGATGCATGTAGCGAGTGGAAACAATGCAAAAATGTCAGTTAAGTGCGAGGACACAGTTGCTGGCTGACTGGCTGGGATCGTAATTAAAGCCAACTTGGGTTAACGAAGAGAAATGTTGCAGCCATGGCAACAAACAAGAAACAACTGCCGCTGTGGCAGCTGCAAACATTTTTCTGTTTTGCACACTTGACTTTTATTTGAACTTGCATAGATATGTGCACAAAAGCCAACTGTTAAGTGGACTGGGTGAGCATTGGAATGGGGAGAATAGCTAAAGTTGAGCGTAAGTGGAACGAGGCACGACTCGCAGAGACTGCAGTCACTTGACTGGCATTTGGGCCACGCTTTTGGTTACCTTTGTAGAAGTGTTTTTGTGCGCCTTTTTGTCAGGGCAAACTGCCAAATTGGCCTAATGGCGTTAATGCGAATACGAGCCTTGACTAAACCAGCAGCATCAGCAGCAGCAGCCAGCTGACATCAAAGGTCATTACACAGGCCATCAGCGGATGCAGTTGCCAAGCCATTTTTCACAAAATTCTGGCCAGTTATATTATATCGAAACTCGTCGGGCAAAATGCAAATGCAAGCACTTAAAAATTTTCGCCAAATTGGCAAAGGTAAACAATCGAAATGTTTTCAACTTAAGCATTCAAATTAGAATGACAATCCTCTTTATTTTCAATTCAGCCTATCGCATAAATTGAGTACACAAAAACACCAGGCGTTTACTAACATCTCTAGAAGTTGTTTTTATAATATTTTCCAACACTCTTCATTAGCACGCAGGCAATACGCAGTCGTTTTTCCTTTATAGCCATGGCGCCGTTTTCTATCTGCTCCAAGTGCAAGGCACGAACCCGAAAGGTTGTGAAAGATCCAGTAACTTTGCAGGATATTTACCTATGTCCAGTGAGTTGAACTAATGCAACAATATAATACCAATTAAATAAGTCTATTACTAGAAATGCTACAGGGCGAACAATGAAAAGCACAATATAGAGAACATGCAGAGATCTAAACGAGAGCCGCCAGCATTAGAACTGAATAAGCTTCCAGCAGAAAAGCAGAAACTTTCTGGTGCTGTGACTGCAGCCAATCGCAAAAATATACCACCCATAATGCAGCCTGTCATCATCAATGGACGTAAATATATTGCCATAAGTGCAACAGCATCCGACAATTAACGGCACACGCCTGAACACAGCCGAAAACAATCAAGAAACCACGTGTTCACACACACACACACATACATTAATTTTATGCTTATGCGAAACTGCCAATGTTCTAGGGGCTAGTCTTGGTTTGTGTCCGTGCTAAAGGCTGGTATGCTGATTATGAACCAAAATAGAGAAGCAAGCAAGCTTTGTTGGCTTTGAAATAAAATTTTTTAACCAAACTTATAAACTGATGTGCTCTTGCTGACCATTATTAAAAACGTTATTTATTTATGTATGCTGAAATTGTCAACAAACTGTTTAATATTTAAAATACCTAAATTTATATGCCTTTCTTAAAATATGCTAACAAACTTTCCATAAATTGGATTAATTAAAAAATAAGCAAACTAATTAAGCATTTTGTTCGCCAAACTAAACAATTTGCATGTATTAATTAAAACACATTGCGTGACGCATAGAACAACATCAGCAAGCACAACAAAAAGCTACAAACAACAAAAATAGAAAGCCCAACAAAGTTTACACACCCAAAAAATTGTATGTGTAAATTTGGCTGCATGAAGCGAAATGTTTATTTTTGAATTTGTTGCCCCTGCATTGTGCAACATCTGTTGTTACAGCTGCATTTTTTGTTTGAAGGATATGCGTGCTAGTGCGGTATTTATTTACGTCACATTTCCGCTTCCGTTTTCGGCTGCAGCTGCTCCCCGCAAACAGCTAACTCGATTTTCGTCCCGCTTGAGCTTGGTGCGTGATTTTCTAACATTTTCCATGCCTATAAAAGTTTTAATGAAATTTCCATAATCAGATTTCAAGCTTTAGTAGTTGGTTTTAAAATACGTACCGATACACAAACCTTAAAATTTTATTTTATTTATTTTTGAGTGGGTTCCCAATATTTTTTATACTCTTTTTATAGTATTTTCCTTCATCATGAACAACAATAGTGATTTAAATGAAATGTAAACTTTTAGCGCAGCTTTGTGACAGAAACTTTCTCATAGGAAATGTTTTCAGGTACTTTAATGTTGTCAAGCTGGTGACATATATGGTATACAACACATTCGTGTACTTGAATGTATTTAAAACAATTGTCAAAAGCAAAATCAAAATCAATGTTAAGACCTTGTTACCTTCACTAGGTCTTTTCAGTCAACTTTATTTGGGTTTTGCGATACGGCATTCGATTTTCGACGACCTACAAAGTTGAACGCCTGAAACTATGCAACGAATATTGTTAGAGTGCACCTGCCAATCCAAAAAAAAAAAGCCAGGCCAATCAACTAACATGCAAGCAAGGTCTTTAGCTGGCTGCCTAGCGACAATTAAGGTCGTGCCGCTCCACCCAAAAGCTGGTCCTCTGGCTGGTTCCGCCTTAGCTGTTAGTCGTTGTCATTGTCATTGTTTTCCTTGTTTTGACTGGTTTATTAAATTTCATGCACGCGATAGCGATGGAAATTTTAGACCCGCATCAAACTGACCAAGAGACTCATTTAGACCAGCAATTTTCACAAAAGATTTTCGACTAAATGTAAACTCACGTGTCAACTTTATAACCCATTTGCCATAATTGAAGCGCTTCACTCGATTCAGTCTATGGACTGGTGCCCCCACTGGTCAATTCTGTGTCCTTTCCTGTCCTGTCCTGGCCCAGCCCCTCATATATCTAACCACTTCAAGTCGCAGTCCCAATGGCAGCTGCTCAAACATCCATTGCCCATTTGGCGCCTGCAGATTGCATGCTCATTAGAGCCAACGCCAGCATTTTTGTTTTTGTTGATATTACCCAAAACAGAAGAGTATAACATATTTTAAATGAGCCCTGTAACACAAGTGTCTTTCAATTGTAAGCACACAAAAATTGAAGGTTTGGCATTAAAAGTGTAAAAAACTACTATTGTACTATTTTAAAATATAATTTTATTTTTTGAATTAATTAAATTATTTTTCCTAATCTCTGGATGGTTAGAAGACGTTATACATATATGTTAAAATTCAAAAAATAAGAAGAAAATAATATATTTTAATAAACATGCAGATTCCTAAAAGACATTTGTCTCATTTGTGTGCTTGAAGGGTATAGATTATTTGTCATGGCCGATGTTGTTTTCATCTTGAGCTGTTATTGTATTTATTTTATTCTACGCTTTGTTTTTGTATTCAGTGGGTCTGGCGCTGGGCCTTCATCACTGTACCATGAATGATAATGACGTACGCATCCTTTTGACACGCCTGACATAGAAGGAGCAGCGAACAGCCGGATGAGCACCAACACTGCTGGCACTGGCCATATGTTCTTTTGCAGCACCCGCACAGCGCCCACAGCCGGGTGACCTCAATAATAATTTCGTCTAATTGCTTCGTAATTATGCCGCGCACATGCTTTTCTCGATTTACCCGCAGTTGCTTGTGGTTAATTCACTTTCTCTGCTCCTCTGAGAGTAGTATTCTCCTTCTCTCCCTCCACACACACACACAGACACACTAAAAGAGAGTGCGTGTTGGCCGCCTGGTTGACCAGCCAGGCCCATTGTCAGCCCAACTGGTCGGCCATTTTTGTATATTATTATTTGTCTCTTTTGTTTTGCGCAATCTTTCGTCATTTGCTTCATTTTCTGTCATTAGAAGCATTTAACTTTTTGCTGTTTGCCGATTTGTTTCCATTATTCATTCGCAATTTGGGCCAGCCAGCAAATTGGCCATGTGGCTAGAAAAAAATATGTATGTACATATAAATGGTTATGGTTCGGATATTTATGTATGAAATATACCAGTGCAAAAGCTAAAAGACTTAAGGGACGTGATTTGTGTTATTTTTGTTTGTTTTTAACCAATTACTCAGAAAATACTTACTTTTGGGACAAATAATTTTGCCAAATATCGCTTGTGCTTATTGCTTTATAGCAAGTAAACAAGCTTTTCTCTAAATAAATAAATAAATTTCTATTTTAATGTAATATAATTAATTAAGCTGTTGCTCATCCGCTGTAACTTTACATACCGTTAATATTGTACAGTGAAAATGCATTAAAATAATTTTATATAAGCAAAATTTTCATTAACAAGATAATCGCTTGTTTGACACAAATATCATGAATGCGATTTTATGATATGTATATATGTTCATATATTAATGTCCACTTACAAATTAATTTTACACGTACAAAGACAAATTTTGCTGCATTTATTAATTTCATTAGCTTACAACCAATCTCCATTAACTTAATTTTATAAATACATACACACTTAATGCTGACAAAATTTAATTGTCTTATTCATCAAATCCATTTTTAGCTTGTTAGCTAATATATATTTATAAGAACTCGGAAGAGGAGTCATTGTCAAATTTGCATCAAGAAGTTCATAAAATATTTGGACATTAATTATGACAATTTGATTACGTATTTGATTAGTCGTGACCACAATCGAAAAAAAAATCGATTAAATAACCACTCAAAGTTATTATAAAGATAAATGTTAACATTTTCTGTGTACAATAATTTCATAAAAGCGGTATGTCAAATATATTATTTAAATAATAAATGGGTAGCATATAACAAATATATTAACTATTATGTATGTAATATATATAATGTAAAGGTTTCCTTAGCTTCGCAATTTATTTACGTGCCACTTTAAAGATGTAAAATGGACTTGTGCAATTTCTACCCAAAGGTTGGCTAAAAAGCGTATCAATGTATGTCAATGGATTGTTGCATTCAATTGAAGGACCTACTGCCTGCCGGTCGACCTCAACGCGTGTCACATGCAGGCTGGCTGACAGTGAGGGAGACGGAGAAGGAGACCGAGAGGGATGGCAGAAAGAGACACACTCACTCATGGTCTCGTGTCATGCCAAAGTCATTTAGACATATCGCGCACATTTTTAATGACAACTAAATACGAATGTCATTTGGTTTTGCAAATGGCGAGTAACCAACCAACTTCCATTGAAGCACGGTAAATTGCATGTGGGAGGCGGTGGGCGTGTTCGTGTCATCAACGTGTCAGAAGTTTGTCTAATACGCAAAGTTTTAATTGAGTTTAAATTTGTATGAGTGAAGCAAATGAAGAAAGCATGTGGCGCCTCCACCACCCCGTCCACCCGCTGCGTACAGCGGCCATATTTATGCGGCAGCATCTTATGAAGAATGAATGAGAGTGCCCAAATGCCAATGCGTGTGTGTTTGTGTGTGTGGTGTACGCAATTTTTGAAGTGTGTCGGTTTCAATCCTGGCAAATTGCCCATGAAATATTAAATTTACCATAATGAGACGCCATTTTTATACCTCGCAATTTGCCAAACTTGATGTGCGTATTTGTGTGTTGTATGTGTGATTTTGTGCTTATTAACACCTCTCACATCCGCGCAATAATGTGGTTGAGATTATGCTTATATACTATGCACATACATATGTAAGAAAGGGGCACACTATATATGTATATATATATTGACGCACGACTGTAGTCAACTTACCTTGCGCTTGGCATCATGAAATTTTATACTTTTTATGCCACTGGCATCTTATATTATGATGGTAGTGTACCCATCCTCATAAAATGTGTGATGTGTGCATTTACTTTGAAAAAAAGAGGATAATAAGGTGTTACATAAAGAGCTTTAATGTTTATAAAACAACAATAATTATTGATTATTAAAAAAAAAGTTTATTTGCATAAATTAAGCTGAAATCAAGATTATTTATCGAAGTGAAGAATATTGGGTTTGTGCAACGTTCGTCTGGTGTTTGCCTCGGTGTCTACATTTTCCATATTAGGATAGGTCTCGACTTTCCCTAGTCGTAACTTTGCCAAAACTGAACCGATTTTCATAAGGAAATCGGTGTCTAGGCGAATTCTACATTTCAGTTTAAAAATAAAATTTTTGGTCCAAATTCATGTAAAAATTTTCGAATATATACCCTAGTGTTCCCACATAAGGATAGGTCTCAACTTTCCCCAGTCGTAACTGTAAACCGAGTCAAAAAACGATAAATATCGATTATAAAAAACCGGAAAGAGTTATCGATCATTTGAAATAATCTTGATCTGCGTATGGTATATACGAACCGAATGATCTTGGATCAGCTTTTTAGCTTTTGTAGTCTCTGAAATCGACATACTGTTACATACATTTGCACAAAACCATTATAACCTTATATATGTATGAACAAATTAAGAATATTGCAACATTCTTAATTTGTTCATATTCGTATGAGTATTTTCAGAAACACATCAATTTGTAAATGGTTCAGGTAAGCAACGAAAATGTGACATATTGAGGGCAAGAAAACACCTCTTGGCTATGTGACCTGTGCCGCTCTCCATTAATTTCAGCTTGAAATGAAAAATGACTCAATTTGCAATCGCTTGGGTTTTTGCCTGGCCCCTTTACCCTACTAGCCTGCAACCCGTGCTTACTCGCCTTTTAGATTTTAATAGGAAATAATACCCTGTCTCGAATAGTTACTGAAAGTGACTTTGCTTACAAAATGTCTTGCAATTTCGCATCGACAAATGACTTCTGGCTTCACGGCACGTACACTGGCCAACAGTGACAACAACAACAATACGGCACCATTGAAAAATACTCTTTCCAGCGGCGCCTTAAAAAAAATAATGAGAGCCAACAAAAACAACGGCAAATACATAAATAAATAGTACTAGGAGGCAGAACTGCACGATGCGCGTTTAATGTCATTTAAAGCTGCAATTACTCAGCACGGTCTCCAGTTCAGTCCGCGGAACCAGCACGGTACGAAACCATAAAGCCCTAGTCGCAGTCAGAAGCCCACTCCCAAACACCACTTGACTCTGACTTCGCTTTAATGTCATTGTATGACCGCAATTATTCTGCATGTGACCGACCGGGCCATTGTCGCTGCATGCAATTCCTATGCAAAAACGAGGCAGCACTGCCAAGGCGTCTCCTTCCGGTGCAATAAATCGGCCGTCTCGTATGAGCCTTATATTCCATAATTAAGTAGAAGGCGCAGAGCATTAGAGAAAGTGTCCAAACACGTACGAGGCCCACATTATTACGTGCAAACGAGTGTTTCATACCGCATTTATATATATTAGTAGTAAGTGGGTAAAATACCGGGAGCGCAACATAGTAGTCAGCATATAATAGAAATTATAAGTTGTGTGGAACTGCCCACATTAAGATAATCTAAATACATTTTATAAAGAAATAAAAAAAAAAATTAAGTGGGCTCAACCGGGATTTGAACCCGGGACCTCTCGCACCCAAAGCGAGAATCATACCCCTAGACCATTGAGCCATCTGTCGTGTACGGTCACAAATACCCAATAAGAAATGCTCATTGCTACGTGGTGCATGTCACAACTAGCGTAGCACTCAGCTTTAAAACGTTAGCATATTGTAAGCAATCGATACTTTGGACCTGTAATGCTTCTTTTTTCGAGATTTTAACATTTGATGGTTTCTTAATTCTATATTTTTTTGCGGTTATAGTTTTTAAAATTAGCTTTTAAACTATTGTGTAGAAGGTACTTAAAAATAAATCGATACATTTGTGAGTCTAGTCGACATGTTCACATCGATAAGCACGATAAGTATCGATTGAGTGCTGTTTCTCCCGCCAAAAATTGCACGCCAATTTCACCCAGCTGCCGCACCAATATCATATGAGGCACAACAAACTCCAGACGTACATTAAAAGTGAATTGAATTAACTTGAAATAATCCTCACATATTCAGAAAATGGTAAGTTTTCCTGTACCTTATTATTTTTGCAATGCTCTCAACGCCCGTATGGATAGGACAACCCAAGTTCGCCGCCGCCAAATACGCCCAGCGATGCCGCCGAGCGTCGGGATTTGCGCGCAGCGATGACGTCGCCGGTGGGCGATTTTGAGCCTTTTGAGAATGAGGATGAGATTTTGGGCGATCAAACAGTACGCGATGAGGAGGAGGAAGATGGCGAGGAGCTGTTTGGCGACAACATGGAGAACGGTATGTATTTAGATATATATAAATTTATATATCTGAAATTATCTAAGTTTTAATGTAATTAGATTATCGTGAGATGCCCGAGCTGGATCACTATGATCCTGCCATGCTCGACGACGAGGAGGACTTCTCAGAGATGTCGCAAGGTGAGCGATTTGCGGCTGAGTCGGAAATGCGGCGTCGGGATCGTGCTGCCGGAATACATCGTGACGATCGCGATCTTGGTTTTGGCCAGTCGGACGACGAGGATGATGTGGGTCCGCGTGCAAAGCGACGTGCCGGCGAAAAGGCAGCCGTGGGCGAGGTGGAGGACACGGAAATGATCGAGTCCATTGAAAACCTAGAAGACACCAAGGGCCACTCGACCAAAGAGTGGGTAAGCATGCTGGGACCGCGTACCGAGATCGCCAATCGCTTCCAGTCGTTCATGCGCACCTTTGTGGACGATCGAGGTGCATATACCTATCGCGACCGGATTCGGCGCATGTGCGAGCAAAACAAATCCTCGTTTGTGGTCTCCTACACGGACTTGGCCAACAAGGAGCATGTGCTGGCGTACTTTTTGCCCGAGGCACCATTTCAGATGCTCGAGATCTTCGACAAAGTGGCCAAAGACATGGTTCTGTCCATTTTTCCCACATATGAGCGCGTTACCACGGAGATTCACGTGCGCATTTCGGAGTTGCCGCTGATTGAGGAGCTGCGCACGTTCCGGAAGCTGCATCTCAATCAGCTGGTGCGCACCCTTGGCGTGGTCACGGCCACCACGGGCGTACTGCCGCAGCTGTCGGTGATTAAGTACGATTGTGTCAAGTGCGGCTATGTGTTGGGTCCCTTTGTGCAGTCACAGAACACAGAAGTCAAGCCGGGCTCCTGCCCGGAGTGCCAGAGTACGGGACCCTTCTCGATCAACATGGAACAAACGCTGTACCGCAACTATCAGAAAATCACGCTGCAGGAATCACCAGGACGCATACCCGCCGGTCGCATTCCGCGCAGCAAGGATGTTATTTTGCTTGCCGATCTGTGTGATCAGTGCAAGCCCGGCGATGAACTGGAAGTCACCGGCATCTACACCAACAACTATGACGGCTCGCTAAATACAGATCAGGGCTTTCCCGTTTTTGCCACGGTCATCATTGCCAACCATGTGGTGGTCAAGGACTCCAAGCAGGTGGTGCAATCTCTGACCGATGAGGACATTGCCACCATACAAAAGCTGAGCAAAGATCCACGAATTGCCGAGCGTATTGTGGCTTCCATGGCGCCGTCCATCTATGGCCATGATTACATCAAACGCGCCCTGGCGCTGGCTCTATTTGGTGGTGAGTCCAAGAATCCAGGCGAGAAACACAAAGTGCGTGGCGACATCAATATGCTCATCTGCGGTGATCCTGGTACGGCAAAGTCGCAGTTCCTAAAGTACACTGAGAAGATTGCACCACGCGCCGTGTTCACCACCGGTCAGGGCGCCAGTGCTGTGGGCTTGACCGCCTATGTGCGTCGCAATCCCGTGTCGAAGGAGTGGACGCTAGAGGCTGGCGCACTGGTGCTGGCCGATCAGGGCGTCTGTCTGATCGATGAGTTTGACAAGATGAACGATCAGGACCGCACCTCCATTCACGAGGCCATGGAGCAGCAGTCCATATCCATATCTAAGGCCGGCATTGTCACCTCACTTCAGGCGCGTTGTACGGTGATTGCCGCATCCAATCCCATTGGCGGACGCTATGATCCCTCGATGACCTTTTCGGAAAATGTGAATCTCTCGGAACCAATTCTGTCCCGTTTCGACATACTGTGCGTGGTTAAGGATGAGTTTGATCCCATGCAGGACCAGCAGTTGGCCAAATTCGTGGTACATTCGCACATGAAGCATCATCCCAGTGAAGAGGAACAGCCGGAACTGGAGGAGCCGCAGATCAAGTCTGTCGAAGAGATACCACAGGACCTACTGCGTCAGTACATTGTCTACGCCAAGGAGAATATACGACCCAAGTTGACGGTGTGTAGCCCTTAATTCAAATCAAATATGGTTTACAGTTTTCCCCTTTCTCTTTTTTGTAGAACATCGATGAGGACAAGATTGCTAAAATGTACTCCCAGCTGCGTCAGGAATCCTTTGCGACTGGTTCGCTGCCTATCACGGTGCGTCACATCGAGAGCGTCATCCGAATGTCTGAGGCCCATGCACGAATGCATCTGCGTGAGAATGTCCTAGAAGCGGATGTCAGCATGGCCATACGCATGATGCTGGAGAGTTTCATTGAGGCGCAAAAGTTCAGCGTCATGAAGAAGATGCGCAACACATTCCAAAAGTATTTGGCCTTCCAGAAGGATCACTCGGAGCTGCTATTTTTCATACTCCGCCAACTGACGCTCGATCAACTGGCCTACATACGCTGCAAGGACGGCCCCAGCGCCACGCATGTGGAGATCATGGAGCGCGACTTGATCGAACGCGCCAAGCAGTTGGATATCACCAATTTGAAGGCGTTCTACGACTCGGAACTGTTTCGCAGCAATGGTTTCTCGTACGATCCCAAGCGACGCACCATTCTGCAGATTGTCGTCGATGGCGCTGCTTAGAATTCTCTTCAACCCAAACAATATTCATGTGTTTTATCTCATTTAATATAAGTCTCGCCACAAACGTATTGTTGCCCATTATATGTATGTCCAATAAAGATTTGGTTTTGTACCTTATTTTAGGGTTTAATTTAAAACTAAAATTTTGTAAAGTGATTCTAGACCACGTTTTATATTTCACATAGTTGAAATACAAGAAAAGCAAGTCAAGATCTACCACAAGCCAGTTTTCGCTTGCAAACTTTGTGTGTTTCTAAAAGTGATTTCATCTTCAAAAACCTCCTTGAGCTCGTCTTTTAACTCTTCTGGAAAATCAGGATCATTTAACATATCATCATAGGCCATCTCATAATCCACTGCTGTGAATTCTTTTGCTAATTCGGGCACGTCACCTTCCACAGCACCATTCAAATCGCCACAGGCTATAAACGGCACCAGGCGCCGATTAACCGCAGAGCCAGTTCTTTGTGCCAGTGCCCTTATATCATCCCGGGCTGGATTGATAATCTGTGGTATATAGCCAGGGGGTAGGCGAAAGCCGGCGCACACGACGAATGCTTCAATGCTCGACGGGCGGGAGCTAGGCGGCTTATAGATCTGAAAATTCTCAAAGAATGTAAGCATTTGTGATTCGAGAAGGCAGTTGGCATTGCCCTTGAATATTTTCGCCACAAATTTGCCACCCGCTTCCAGCACAAATGTGGCAATGCTCAACGCCGAGACAATCAACTGGTTTTGCATATATTCGTCCATTTCGTGGACGCCGGTTACGTCCGGTGCGCCATCGCACACGACCAGCTGGGCCTTTTGGTTTGCGTCGTTTCCAAAGTGCGCAATGATGGCCTCTGCGGTGCTCTCCTTGGTGATGTCACCCTGCAGCTGTATCACACCTCGGATGGGCGCCATCGCCTGCAGGTCAACTGCAATGATTTTCACCTCCGACTTCTGGTCGTCCGTCAGGCAGGAATCGAATAGCTTACGTGAGAGCACTTGGGACCAGCTGCCGGGTGCGGCGCAAAGATCAACCGCCCGGACCACGTCTAGAAAGCAATTTAAATTAACAACATATTAAAGCGTGTTATTAGACGAACTTACTGTCCAAAACGTTGAATTTTTCGTCGATGTGCATCAATTTAAATGCACTGCGCGCCCGCCAGCCTTCCTCTTTGGCTTGGCGATAGTATACATCACGTTTGTCCTTTGAAGTTTTTCCCATTCTGATTCTGTATTACCCACCTACATGCGTAAATTTGAGTGTTTACTGAATGTAAACTTTGCAATTATTTCCTTACTCTAGCTACATTTATCGATTAACACATGCGTCGTGATTGTGAATGAGTCACTGTGACTGGTGGCTTAAAGTAGCAGTGAGAGTATTAACGATGTTATTTATTGGCAAAAATCGAATAAAGGGAAACCTTCATTATGTGTACAAATACAACATAAATGTATTTAAGTGTAATTATATAAGAACAAGTTTTGTAAGAACTTAAGCTTGGAATAGCGGATGGATTATCGATTATTTAGGACTAACTAGAATTGCACGTGCCATGGTTGAGAAAAAGTTATTTTTTCTGAGATTATACAGTCCAGCGGACAAACAATATACAAATATAATATTTTTAAAATTCCATGCATTTTCAATCCGAGGAAATAGTCAATGCTGTAAAATCACTTGTCAAAAAAAATTTGTAACGCTCATCACTGGCAGCATAATCGATTGGCATATCGGCTTATCGATAGTTTGGTAGTTAATGAAAATATGTGGGCAAAAGTTAAGTGACTAGTTAAAGATATACGTAAGTAATTAAAGGCAACATTCGCAAAAAAATTGTTTTAAGCATATCTTTTCGAATCGGGTTTCTTTAGACAACATGTCGAAAATGTTTCCAAAAGTGAGTTATTTGTTAATTGTGCTGCTGAGCGTATGCGCGCGTGGATGGTGCTTTTTGGAGCACGATAGCTGGATTACGATTGATTTGCAGCATTCTCTGTCGGCTTCCAATCCGGAGCACTTCACACATCGCGGCAATATCTCCATACCAAGCCTAAACTCGGGCCTGTCCACCGTCGTGCAGCCTGCCCTGACGAAGACGGAGCTGGATAGCATTAAGACTTTGGCGAAGCAAAACGATTTCTATCGCTTGAGGGCAACGGTCAACTATCCAAATGGAAACAGCCAGCGCTTTCTGACCTCCAGCAAGGCATGTGGCCTGCTGCTGGCCCAGTTCAACGATGTGCTCTGGATATCGCTTGATCCGTATGGTTACGTGACGGGCATCACTGCTGCCCAGGATCCGGCACCAAAGAGCACCGAATGTTCAGCTGAGGATGTGCAACAGATCCAGCAGAAGGACTTCAGCACCGATGTCATCATACGCCATGCCGAATTGGCACCAGTGCCCGACACAGGCAGCTTTATACAGAAGTACGAGCGGGAGCGCGAGGCCCGTGAACGCGGCGAGGTTCGCGATAATAGAGGTTTCTTTGCCAAATACTGGATGTACATTGTGCCCGTCGTGCTGTTGGTCTTCGTGTCTGGGGCCACAAATCAGGATGCAGCCAAATAAGCATTTCAATGTTCAATAGCAAAAATCGTAGTTTTCTTACAATTGGAAATAAAAGAGAACACATTGGTGTTCTACCCAATATTTATCTATATATCTGTCTGCTTTAAAAGTTAAATAATAAAACACTGCTCAGTCGTCGTCTGCATCGATGCCCATGGCCTTGTCAAAGTCCTCGTCGCTGATCTTTTTCTTTTTGAGTCGCTTGAAGAGCCGTATATCGCTGGCCAGTTCATCCAGCTCCTCCTGCGTGAACTTCTGTTTCCGCTTGGGTTGGGAACCGCCCGCGCCACCCTCCGCCTTTCGCTTGCGCTCCTTTTTGGCCTTGCGCAGCTCCTTCTTAGACTTGGCATCCAGCTTGGCCTTCTTTGTCTGATCCCAGGACTCGGTGCGCTTCATGTGCTGCTTCTGGCGACCCGGCCAAGTGCCCGTCTCCTCGTAAGTCTGCAGCTTTTGCTTGCGCACCTGCTCCTTTTGCGAGTTCTTGTAGGTCAGCTTGTTAAGATCGACTTCAAAGCTGGGTGCTAGAAAGCCTTCACCTTGCTGGTTTTTCATCTCCGGCATGCGTGGCAGCTGCAGCAATCCGTAGGCAGTGGCCATCTTGCCCAGTTCCAGATCCTTGAGCCGCAATATGGCGCTGCACTCGTGCTTTGTATAGGCACGCACGTGCGAGACAAAAGCGCGCACGGCCTTGTCATAGACACCCTTGTCCGCCGCCTGCAGTCGATGCAGTTGCTCCACCGTGTTCTTCAATACCTCATCTGTGACTGCATCACACTCGTTTTGCAGTTCGCTTAGCTCAACCTTTTGGTTAAGCTTCAGGAACTGGATGTACGCGTCCTCGCTCGGCAACAGAAACACCAGCGCATTCCCTTCGTTGCCCTGTCGTGCGGTGCGTCCAACGCGATGCACAAAGCTCGCAGCGTTGGACGGCGGATCCCACTGCACCACCCAGTCAATCTCGGGCACATCTAGACCACGCGCCAGCACATCTGTGCAGAGCAGCACCGCATGCGACTCGTTGCGGAAGCGCTCCACAACGCTGGCACGCTTGTTCTTCATCTTGCCGTGAATGCCCAGGACACTGCGCTCAGGCAGCAGCGGCGGCAGCACCTCCGTCCAGTACTCGACGCAGGCGCACGTGGGAAAGAAGACCATTACCTTGCCAGCGCTGGAAGTGGACGAGCGCAGGAACTGCAGTAAGGCCACAAACTTTTGCTCGGGCTGGACGATTTTGTAAAAGTTCTGGAGTCGGGCCGGCGTGTTTACCGAGGCCTTCTCTTTGACCGAGACTAGGACAGGATTGCGGAGACCAGCACGTATCAAATCCGTCACTTCGGTGGTCTGTGTGGCCGAGAAGAGACCGGTGCGACGCTGGCGCGGCAGGTAGCTGAGTATGTTGTTGACGCTTGTCTTGAAACCCAAATCCAGCAGACGATCCGCCTCGTCGAGCACCAAGAACTCCAAACTTTTCACACGCGCCGCCAAATTCAAATCGTCGCCTTTGCGCTGAAACAGATCCTCAAGACGGCCGGGCGTGCACACCAATATGCAGGGTGTCTGCTGCTTCAGAGCGGCAATGTCCTCCTCGATGCTGTTGCCCCCGACGATCAGCTGCTGGTTCAGATGCTCCAGTTCGTCGTGTGCAAGAAACTGGGCCAACACATCGGAGATTTGGCGTGCCAGCTCACGTGTCGGCGAAATGATGAGCGCACCAATTTCCTTTGCACCCCATGGCGTCTCTTTGTGCCGACGCTGCAGAATCTCCAACAGAGGCACCAGAAACGCCAACGTTTTGCCACTGCCTGTTACAGCCTCGGCGGAGACGTCTTTGCGCGCGAGCAGAAGCGGGATTGCTGCCGTCTGCACCGGCGTCATCAACTTGAAGCCAAAGCTCTGCAATACTTCGAGCACTGGCTCGGAAATCGGTGGTTTATCCAGGGAGCTCCATGTTTTGCGTGACATCTTTGTAAACAAACACACGTGCAGCGTGGTTGCCACCTGACACACACACATCTATTGTGAATTGCTATCGATATTTATCGAACGAGAAAACAGCTGATGCAAACGAAAATTTGAGCTGTCCGTTTAAATTATCTCGAAACCCGGACTTTGTTTTTAATAACACATTTTTTGTACTTCAATGAAATTAGAGGCAATATTTCGAGCATTTAATGTTTAATTTAAAATACTGTAAAATATATGCAGCTAAATGTAAATACACATTTAAATAGATTTTCATTAGACACTAAATACAATTTGACGTATCCGTTTCATATCGTATTACACATTTACTTCATTTTAAAAAATAATACGCATGCACATGCAAACATACATACATTTATATTTGTATGCAATTGTTGCCCTCGCATACAAGAGGCGCTCAATTGATGATTTACACGAAATCCATATGCAAAATAAAATGTGTATAAAAGAAAGGTCGACATTTATAATTATGTATTGTTTTTTTTTCTGTTATAACCATAAATGTTTGGACGAGGTTTTTATCAAAAGATTTGCAAAAATATTTTGGAATTTTGTTACGACTGCTAATTTTGGCCCGTCGCCCAGGTTCATTATCAAACGGCGAATTTTATGTTTTGCATTTGTTCCTATCATTGCATTACTTTTACAATTTACGTCTAGATTGTTTTTAAATGCCAGCTCCATTCGGCTTGGCACCGAGGCTCTTGTAGGGCTTGCCCCCGTTGCGCTCCCACTCGCGATTGAACTCATGGTCTAGTATTTCGGCCCCGCGCTTGCGGGTCAGGCCCGTCTCCTCCAGGCTCAGCTCGCACATTTGCATGTCATCCGTGCCGGCAACCAGCAAAATGGGCGGCTTATCCGCATGCAGCTCCATTTGCCGGGCAATCCACTGACCATCGAAGTGGGCATACCACAAGCCGCGCTTAGCTAAATAAGAAAAGTATCAAAATTAAATAAAGCCCCAACCTGGTACATTTTATTCCACTCACTGTTATCGGGCGCATTGGCGCGCATGAAGGGTATGCGAAAATAGCGATGTTGGGCCGACACGATTTCCTGTATGGGCTGCACAATGGGCGGCTGTTTGAAAGCTGTTCACGCAAGCAAATGATTAATAGAATTCAAGCATCCAATTGCATTACTGACACCTACCGGCCTCCATGACGCTTCGTGGAGCACGTTCATTTTCGTCCATGGTGGTGCGCTTGCGGTTCTTTGCCTTCCAAGCGTGATACACCTTCAAGCGGCGATGGAACTCTTGGCGACAGGCCTGCAAAATGACCACAGATTAGTAATTGACAGAAGTAGGGGAGATGTTCTTAATCACCTCCAGCAGTTCAATATCACAGGACGTGTTGATAGCGTCACGCAGTTCCGAGTACTTCCATTTGGACAAGTCGTACTTCTGCTTGCCAAGTGCTTGTTGCTGAGCGCGTACGTTCTCCGATCTATGTTAAGCAATACGATTATTAATATGTAAATAATATAAACAGCAATAAAGGGCAATGGATTTAATCGAAGTGGGTACGCAAAGTGAGTTATTGATGGATTTTAATGCTTATTATAATATGGAAGATTTTTAAAACATTTTTAAGTATTTCTACAACTAAAAGCCAATATGTATTACAAATGCTACTGTTAGTGTGAATGGTAGTTGAATATTTCTTATGAAAAGATATTAGTAATTTAGTTAGTTTAAAAAGTTTTCAAAACCAGCACCAACTCACTTATTTAAATATCGCGAAGCAATGTTTGACACAACTTGTGAAAAACTTGTTCATAAAATATATAGAAAAGTAAAGTAGAAGTAAAGATGTTGTTTTTTTTTTTGTTTTTGTTATGATATACAATCCAATTTGTGTAAAAGCAGTTTTAAAAAGCAAGATAATAGTTTTACAATTTATACAACATTTAAGAGAACAAATTATAAAGCGTGCTGTACCTGATCAGTTTGTTGGAACCCATAGGAGACGCGTCATTGAGACCACCACTGTGTTTGTTCGTTTGGTTTGTGTGGGGTGTGGTTTGTGTAGAATAGAAGGCGTGTAAGGGAGGGGAAAAAGTTGGTGAGTTTCTCTTCGTTTTCAATAAATATACACATTAAATTTTAATATCTAAAACTAAATTAACTGATATGTACAATCGTAATACTGATCTATCTAAAATAATCAATGGGTCTATCAATATTCTTCTTATACTTATTACGCATACATTTATAAAACGTAGCCCGGTAGAGTATCTAACCTTCGTATATAAACTTTAACATACACTCTGCTGTTCACCTGCACCGTGTTCACATGTAAATTCAGCAAGTGCCTAATCCTATACACAATAATCTTATTCTGTTGAGCTTGTGCGTCTCTATGATAGAAAACATACTTGCGTATAACAGGTGGACTGTCCTCCACCTGACCGTTGGACTCGCTGGCCAAGCGCAGCGCCAATTCGTGATCGCGACGTTCCTGTTCGAGCTGCTGGCGATATTTGGCATCGTCCTTGGCTTCTTTTTCAAGCTGTGCCTGCAGCACCAAGGCGGCACGTCTATCCTCCTCCTCCTGACGCAGACGCTGTACCTCGGCCGCCTTGCGCCTGGTTTCCATTTCGGCTTTGCTGCAAATCAATCACATAATCACAATTTGAAACAACTAATCCATGACTATACTAACAGTCGCTTGTTCTCAGCCTCCTCGCGCAAACGCTGTTCATCAGCCTCCTTGGCACGACGTTCTGCCTCCAGGGCTTCTTGGATCTTGTGCAGGCGCTCCTGCTCCTCGGCCTGTTGTTGCTCCTTCAACTTGGTATTCAAGTCAACCGTCAACTTATTCATGTTGGCCATTACTACTGTGTACATGGAGTCAATTTCTCGTTGGGTGATGCGAGGATTTTTCTGTGGAAATTATCAATTTTTGGTTAAGCATTAAGAAGCATAATGATAATGCTAACGCACCTTTATCTTATTAATGGCATCGTCGATCTGCTTGTAGATATCGTTTACGCCGCTGACAATTTCATCACGTCCAAGCTTAAGACCGTTGGCAATTTCAATGGTCTTCAAAGTGTTGGTCCGTATCTTGTTGATCTTGGCAATGCCCTGATAGCGTGGACGATGATGCTTGCGTGCCAGAAAGCCGCGAGCGATGCGCTGCGCGGTCAACACGCACTTGTTGCGATAGATGATGCGGTTGCGAACTGAATACGGAACATTTGAGAGACGCATATAAATTGAATGTAATCCAAAATGAATATTTTACAACTTACGCTTTATGACGCACAGAGCGCCCAGCGCAGATTTGACCCAGCGCGAGCGTATTAGCCACTTCTTCACCTTGGCCACAATGGCCAGCATATTCTCTGGATCGGATCTCATGATGCGATCAAACTCCACAAATTTGCCCGGTCGAAAGAAGACCTTGGTGATGCCAAATTTAAAGTCCTTGGCGCTCAGGTTGAGCGACTGGAACATGGCCTCGCAGAAGGTGCGCGCCGGCAGTGAAACGAGTTCCGGTGGCAGCACCGACTTGTACATGCTGTAGAGATCGGCAAAGAGCACACGCGATGGAAAGCCGTGCTCCATTAGCTCAAGCACTGAAATGGTGCCGGAGCACTTGAGCTGTGCCAGCGCCAGGCTGCCCTCAAACTGACGATCAACCATTTTGCTGTTCGGCTTAATGCAGCGTATAAAATTGGTGCCCTATGGTTGGAAAAAATAATTCAATAAGCTGTCACATTCTGTTTACTCCAACAACTTACGTTCTGCTCGAGCTTCTCCATGAGCTCGCCCAGCTGTGTCTTGAATTTGGAGCCAACGGATATGAAATTCAGCTTGCCGCGCACGGAGGTGTTGCTGCCCGATGGGAAGAGCAGCTTAAGGAGTGGATTTTCGCACTCCTGCACCAATCCTTCAAGCGAGGCGTGCAATGCATCATTATTCTTCTCAATGAACTGTTCCGTGTTATAGCAAACGGCACCAGCGAAATGACGCACCAGGAAACCCTCCTCGTCACGCAGTGTGCGATGCGCCTTGAGGCGAGACGAGCGCGGCAGTCCAAGACGATAGTGATTGGCCCAAGACTTGTGCACCTCGGAGGTGAAGTGCGCCGGCGATGACTTGGGCAGCTTGGACTCCTCATCAAGCAGTGTGAAGATGCCATTCGACTTGGCCTCGATCAAATCAATGATATCCTGATTGTCCGTAAACGTGATCTCTGGCACATTGAGGCCCTCGCGCTTATACAGCTCCTGTTCGTTTTTCAAAATGTTGTCATTGAAGAACTTCTGCAGCTTCTCGTTGCAGTAATTGATGCAAAACTGTTCAAACGAGTTAACCGTAAAGTACTCAAAGCCGGCAATATCCAGTACGCCGATGTAGAAATTGGATGCCTGGAAGGGGATGCTCTGATTGATCAGAGCTACAATGCGATCGAAGAGGCGACTGTAAATAGCCTTCGCCAAGGCATCGCGTGCATTGCTCGCCTCGTAGATCTTCAGAGGAACCCTACAAACGAGATGAGTATGTGAAAAACTCAATCAATTGGAAAAGCTGTAATAAGCTTACATGATGACCGTGCCCTTGAAGCCACCACCCTTGCTCTGCATGACGCGCGACACGAGAGCCGTGCGCAGCTCGGTCTGATCCACGCCCAGCAGGCCGCTTGTAATAGTCAGCGATTGTTCGGATGCCTCCGACACCTGACAGCCGCCGCGCACATCGTCGGGTATCTCCTCAAAGTTAATGTTGCCCAAATGCAGCACGGCCGCCACCAAGGTGTAGATTCCCATTTTATCCGTATCGGACAGACCCAGACGGCCCAATGCCTCGTCCAGATTGTGAAAGTGCTGATAGTCATCGATAATGGGATCCTTCAGTGGACCCTTCTTCTGGTGGCTCGTCGACTTTTGCGTATCAGGTATTAGCTGTTCGGTCTTCGAATTGGCAAAATACTGCGTGCAGCCAGAAAGGTACTAGAAGTATACGGATTTTGTGAGTAATCCGTACAAGATTCAAATGAGCAAGTGCTTACGCGATAGTCATCCGGTTTGCCTAAGCTAAGCTTGTCGCGCAGCTGTTGGGGTGCGCCGGCTAGAAGCATGTAGAACACATGATAGTTGCGCTCCTCAGCGCTCTGCGTGCAAATGCGGCTCTTCTCCAGCAAATAGTGGGAGATATAGCCGCCGACCACCTGGCACTTGGCATCATAGTGCACCTCAATGAATTTTCCAAAACGCGACGAGTTGTTGTTGCGTGTGGTCTTCGCATTGCCAAACGCTTCCAGCACAGGATTGGCTACAGGAAGGGAACAACATGATTATATTTAGGATTTCAAAAAGAGACCCGAGCACATACCATCCAATATTTTGGTCTCTATTGGACCAGCACTATCGTGCGAGTAGCATAGATATTTGAGCAAATATTTGGTCGACTCCGTTTTGCCAGCACCCGATTCGCCCGAAACAATAATGGACTGCGACAACTTGTAGACGCGCATATCGCGAATGGCCTTGTCCGCTGTTTAATAGAGAGGGATCAAGGGTTAAGAACTTGGCTCTTCTTGCACAAGTCATCTATTATTTACCAATGGCAAACACATGCGGTGGCAGCTCGCCCAGTGAACGGCCATTGTATTTCTTGATGGTATCGGGCGAATAGAGCTCTTTGATCTCACGATACGGATTCACTGCAATGAGTATGTTAGCCACATAGGTCTGCAATAGGAGTTTACTTGGTTAGCTAAAGATAGAGGATTCTACTTCAAAGGGCTACCCACGTAGATCTTGTCTTTGTAATAACGTGTTTTCAGGTTATCCAGAAATGTGGCCTCGTTGAGCAGCATAAGTTCACCTGGAAATTGGAGTAAGTAGCGCGATTATTTCTTGTATTTTATGGTGCAAGTTGACTTTCACCCTGCTTTGGAAGGGGTCGGGGGTTATGTTTAAGTGCTTTACCGCTCAACTGTTTCACGCAAGCGTAGCTAACGATCGCAACAACATTTTAATGCCCACGACGAAACAAAAAAAGGTTTACGATCTTGCCCAGAACTGGAGCATCAGGCAGCACGTAAAATTGGCCTAGCTGTAAGCTGCACAATTGCCATGAACAGATATCGCATCTGATCAGCATGAATATGAGTTTAATTTTCTCTAGAAAACGGTTTGGTTTATCTGGTTCTGCTTGGTATAACTAGAAAAGTAACTACGATTTTACTATACATTTCTACGGAATGTTAGACATTTTTCCTTTGTGATATTATCTAACTAGACATTTTAGCCGTTATGTTACAGTTTAAAACTGCTCCGATAAGAAATTGTCAGATTAGGTACATACTCGCATAATATCCCAGATTCTTTTTCTATACTTTATATAACCACGTTCTATTCACAAACACAAAAGAAAACAACACAATAGATAAAGCTTCAAAAGCAAAAATACAAAGCACACAAACACACTTCTAATACTATCGCAAATAAAAATATTTGTACATGTATATGTTTGTGTATGAAATGGTTTATTGTGATTGCAATACTTACAGTTATCATCATGATCCTGTGGCCCATCACATGAGGAGTGGATGTCATCGTGGTGACACGTCCGCTTGGGGAACTTACGGTCAATGGGCGTAACCTCAAACTCCTTAGCGCCGATTTCAGTGATACGACCCTGTATGTAACCATCCACGGGATCCCTCACCCAAACTAGCTGGGTGTCCTCCAACATTTTGCGCACTGCAATCAAACACAAATGCAGGTTAAAAGCGGTTGCTTAGCATTACTAATTAGTTGGCGATTTTCTACAAATAATCAAAGTGAAAAATCTTATCAAACTGTGGCCGTTGCCGACACTAACACGGGTAAACAGGTAACAACAGGCCAACAACGCTCCGACTGTCAGCCGCGTCGTCAGAGTTCACAAAAGCAACTGAGCAACCAGCGGCTGATCGCAGCCAGGTGAGCTGTGCACGCTAGAGATGAGCGTGTTTCGCATTTAAAGTCATGTCACGAATCAAGAAAATGTTGAGTTGCAAAATTTGTATTAAAACAAAAATATAAATACAAATATATATAAAAATTCTTAAACAAATTTATTTTCAAATCCGCAGCGTACAATGTATTGTATTATTATACATATAGTTTTAAACAGAAACTGTCAAAGAATATATTATTTATCCCCTGAACCGATTAAATATTGTATAAAAGGTTCGAGCTCGTATCACCGATCAGTTGAACCCTTTTACCAATGACTGTTTTAGATAGTACATTACTTATTTTCTGCATATAACCTACTTTAATATATTATAAATTATAATCCCATTTCCTTCTTGCCACGAAATTCCATATCGAATCGTTTGTCACTCTTTGCTTTAAAAATTTTTCGTGTCACGCACACATCACAATTAAGCGCTGATAGATTCTCTCTCCGTCTCATAATCTTTCTTTCTCCCTCATATGCGAGTTTTACTGTCATTAAGGCCGTTTTGACGCTCTGCTGGCCGGGGCAGCCGGGTCGGGCCGGTGTTTTATGGCAGTTCTTGTTGAGCATTGCTAAGCTATTAAACTTTACCTGTTCCGTAGATCTCTCATTTTCAGTCCCTCTCTCTCTCTCTCAGACCCGATGCGCTCTTTCTCTCCTTTTGTGTAACTGTTGGCTTTTGTTCTTCGTTCGCTGACGTTATTGCCTTGTGGCAATTTCTGTTTCTTTTCCTATTCGTTTTTTTTAACATTTTTTTTTAGATTTTTGTCTATACGTTGGTTACCTTTCTTGGTCATGCGTTGACTCACGGGCGTCGTGCTGTTGATAAGCACGGCTCCGCCAACAGTGTAGGTGTTGACAAATACTAGACAACCCCCTAACAATGCCGACCTTGTTGTGGGCCCCAGTTGTTCAATTCATATTCGCATGTAAATAAATAACTAAATACTAGATATGCTATTTCCAACCGCAAGCTCTCGTTTACAGCAAACGCTGGATTGCTCCTCTGGTCGGTTTGTTGTATATACATATGTAAATAAATATATCTGCCTCCCATTTACCTCTAGCCCATTGGGGGTAAGAAAGACAATGACGTTGAATATTATTTTAGCGACGGCCTCAAGGTGATATTCATTTATTTAGTTCGCTGGGTTAATGGTGCATGGCTCGGTTGAGTTCGGGTTCAGCTTTAGCTCGGCTCCCAGTTTTAGGTAGTGCTCATTGCTGCGGGTTTCGGTGGAATAATGCAAAACAATTTTGGAGAGCGCAAAACAATGGCGCAGCTCTCTTCCCTCATAAATTAACAAATATATTTGCCAAAGCGCTAAATTATTAAATGATTGTTAAACGAGTTTTATTTTATATATTTTTTTCTCAGCTAGTGAGTTGATGACAACAATTTGAAGCTGAATGGCTTAATGTGGGTGTATTTTGCGAATATAATTGTTAGTTTATTTCAAAGAGATCCATTAAACTACTTGATATTTGTAGAGATAACTGTGCGAATTTATTGTGATTTTAATAGACGATCAAGAAAAAGATTTGTACTTAAGCGTGCATGTGAAAGTCAGTAGAATCTTGTTTCAATGACGCATGTTTTTATATAATAATATATTCAACTTTCTTTCAATCCAATTTGAAAATTTCTTATCAATTAAACAAAATGTTTGGCCGTGCCAGCGTGAATGCGTCACGAATTTCCTAATGGCATTTTACGCTTCTTGGCATTAAGATATCACTAAATATATGAACATACATATTTTAGATTTCCAGCTTTTTTTTCATTCTTCGTGGAGTCTAATTGACAATTCGTATCGACAATTAATCGTGCAGGCCCATTAACTGCAATGTATCCATCACAATTAGCCCAGTTTGTAGAAAGAAAGTGGAACTTGGCCTATGCATCTGGCTGAAATCGCTTTATAATGTGCAAGGCAAATTAACAACAATTTTGCAGGCAATTTAACATAATCTTGATTATGCAGAGAGTCAGCGCTATAAAAAAGCCGGAGTTGCAATATGCAGTTTAATTACCCTATAATGTTAATGATGAATGAAGTTTAACCCTTTTCATTATGTAGCATCAGAGTTAGCAATTATGAGAATTTTGATTGAATTACCTTAACCAAAACAGTGCTAGGAATTAACATTAAAATATATCAATATAAATATTTTTATTTTAGTCTCTGACTGCACAGATATTTATTTAATAAATTTATAGTTTGTTACAAATATCTACTTTTATAGTCCTAAGAATAACATTAATACAGGGTATATACGAAGTCATCAGTAAATGCCTTTACCGTTCTTGAATTGTTTTTGTATGCATGTCAGCAACGGCAATGATGACGCCTCAGAAAAGTTGCCTCTGTGCCCACAATTTGTCTGGCACTTGAATCTTTGCGCTACTCTCTACACGAGACGTCGGCATAAATTACAAATTGCGCAAAAAATAAAGAAAATAATAATAAAAGTGAAGTTGCCTATGAACAACAGGGCGAACGTTAAGTTAGCGAAGTGTGTGTGTGTGTGTGTGTGTGTGTGAGAGAGATGAATGCCACATTTGATGGCCGTTTACGTTGGGACGAAGCTGCCGAGCTGCATTCTGGCAGGGATTGCATTGCATGGCAGGCAAGTAGAAATGGGAGACACAATCTTCGTGCATGTCTCAGAGCCTCAAAGCAGAAGCAACCAAGTGTGGCAGCAGCAGCAAAAAAAGCATAAATGACTTGATGACGGAGGAAGTACTCGAGGGCGACATTGACAATGGACAAGGCAGGCGGCAAAGGTGCGCAAAATCAAGAACACACATAGAGACAGAGACTTCATCACAGAGAAACGCAAAGAGCAAAGTCATGTTTAGGTGCAGTAAAAGACGGCCGGCAAAGGCTTATGAAATGTGAAGCCGTGGCCTTTGTGGACAGTAAATGAAATGGCACCTGCATTGGAGCAGGTTGTCATAGGCAGTATACAGTTTACAGGCTAAAAGGCTTACTTTGGCATGGCTGGGCTGGTTTTCTTGGCCAGGTCATAGGCGTAACCCGAGCACATGCACTGACACTTTTTGACCAGCCAAAGGTCCAATTAGCCAGGCGTCTCTGTGATTTGTGGCCATGTTGTGTGTGTCGCACACACACTCTACTAGAGTAGGGTTGGTTGTGTTGCGTGGGCGGTGATATCATCAGCCCAATGTTTATCGTCTCGCCCCCTGCTGCTGACTAAGTGAATCGGCCAGCAACTCAGTTGCGTGTCTAGTCTGCCGTGCTAGTCACTTATTACTGTAATTGAAGACACGGCTATTTGCTTATGCATTAGCCAAAGTGATGCGTAGAAATTCGCGGGATTTATAAATACAACAATGCTAAGTTGCTGGAACAATGCTTTACTGTGCTTAATTAATCGGTTATATTAAAAGACTTTTACTTGGGCGTTGCACCTTCTGTTTTTTTGTTGATTTAAGGGCAAATCACTTGAATAATTATCTTATCTAAAAGCTGGAAGATTGCTTTGTTTCCAATTTACGAACAATTTAATATTATCGAAACAGGCCTTTTATAGGTTCTGTATGGTCGGTCTAGCCAAAAATCAGATATTAAATTTAGAGTTATGAGAGCGAAAAATTGAAGAGATGAAAATAAATGCATTGAAGTTAAGATTAGGGTATACTATGCACAAATATTGACTAATATATGTATTTATAGTTCTTTAAAATACACAATTTTTATGTATATGTTTAAGTTTAAAATTTAAAAAACATTTCAATTTTTGAAAACCTCTCGAATAATAATAATTTCGAATATTTTCTTTATGATATTTCAATTTAAATTGAATCGAAAAAACTTATGACAGCTCATAAATATAAATTTCTTCGATAACTTGTCTGTTAGCCCCTTGTTTGCGCCAATGTATAAATAATTGGGCTCCAATTAATTGCAACAAACAGAAATTATGATCAATTGGTAGCAGATAAGATTGTGTGCTTATGAAAGTGCGACAAACGAATTGGAAAAGTTATTAAACTCACCCGCGCTGGGATCATGTTTCTTCTCGTTCGTATAGAAATCCATGATATTGGCTTAATTTTTGTAAGTGTGTGTGTGTGTGCGTGCCTTAATGCGTTAATTGCAGTGCAATGCACTTAGACTAAGGGTTGAGTTAGCAGGCAAGAAGTTTCGCACGAGGGTGCTCCAGCAGTTGAGTGCACTTTGAACTAAGCTTAGTATATGAATGAGGGGTTGACCCGAGATCTGAAACCGTTCAGTGTGTGCTGTTGTTGCTGTTGTTGTTTTGGGCTTGGCAGCTGCTTCCTTGTTTGATTTTCACTATCGATTAAACACTTTTCACTTGCTTTCCATTACACTTTCGCACGTTTGGCCTATGTGGCTGTTGGATAATTTCACTGCTATTATCCAAGCCAATAATACGTTTTTGCTTTTCGCACTGGATTTTCGCATCAATTGCAAACTCTTAATCGAATTTTCTTGGCGGCCAGCTCTTGTGGAAACTTTATTGCACAATTTTCTGCAATTGCTGACCTACATTACGCGCCAGCCGCATATCATCGACAACAGATGAGCTGGAGATTGAGAAATGGAGATTTCCTGTGCCATACGCGACTAGTCTAGGCCAATAAACACATAAGTAAATTTATATCTGTGTCGTGTACGTGTTGACTGCATTCGATGTATCTGTTTCCTATTATGGTCGTTGTTTTATTCGTTAGTTTTTTTTTTCGGTTGCAGTTCAGATTTCACCCAGTAACCGAGTTTTTAGGCACCCCGCCCCGAACGAATGACCCGCAAACGAACCACGTGCGTTGCGACTGCGACGAACGAGCTCACGAATTGCACTGAATGCGTCTGCGGATTCTGTGTTGAAACGGAGCAGGATGTTCGTTTACGGGCTTCGGGGCTGTTGTTGCACATCGCATATCGTAAACGATAACCAGCGTTAACTGCGCCGAATCCGAAACAATTGTGTGTGAGTGTATGTGGGTGGGTGGCACAGTAATAATTCCGTTTGCGTGTCAGTGTCTGTTGAATTGACAGTGCCTATGCCCTCTATGTGTTCGGCTCGGCATTCTGTTTATGCTCCAAATCAAAACAAAACAATGGCAAAAATTGTAACACTTCGCTGAAGTGCTGATGGAGTCGCCACCAGGAAGCAATGCCAACTGCAAGCGGAGACGCACAAAGACTAGCAATGACAGTGCAGCTTGGCATGACACATAACAACTTCCGGTATAATTAACGCGGCGTCCCCGGCGGGAGGCCTTCAATGCAGTGCTTCAAAGAGAGTTATTTAAAGGCGCAACAGCTGCTTGAGCTGTTTTGTTGTTTACAAACCTAAAGTGTGAAAGCTTCTTCTATCTGTGTGCAAACTTTGCCTACAGTGCTTTCCACTGCAAATGCAAATAATAAAATAATAAAATTGCACCTGAATGTGTGTTAGGCAAAAGCTTTTGCAAAGCTTTTTTATGTATAAACAAAAGTAGAGAAGGCGGCACGCATACATGCAAAACTAGAGATACAACGTGAAAGCGCGAGAGAGAGAGAGAGCGAACGCGAAGTGATGTGGGAAATGTTGCTTTGCGTCGCGAGGGTTGACTCCCGCTGTGCCAGAGGGAGAAATAATATACTGTTTGCCCATCAGCTGTCTGTTCTAACATTGCGTGCTTTTTTTTTGTCAACATGTGTACATGAATACATACATATGTACATACACAAACAAGTCGTGATATAAAAATAACTTGAAGCGCTGTTGTATTAGCTACACAACAATATTTTAATATATATTTTTATTTTTTCAGGTTATTAAAAATGTAATAGAACAAAAAGATTGAATACATTACAACTGAACCGCAACATTGAATGTGCAGCATAAATGCACACAACAGTTGTCACTCATACAAATAAACACTCACCCTCTGTTAAGTACATATGTGTGTGTGTGTGCGTGTCTGTGTGAGAGAGAGGAACAAACATACAAATGTATATCTCAAAACTGTCAGGTATTCCCAACAGTGTGCCTTATGTAGCACGTTTAGTCAGACCCGTTCAACAAGTCAGGTTGGCCGAGCGGTCTAAGGCGCCAGATTTAAGCTCTGGTTCTCGAGAGAGAGCGTGGGTTCGAACCCCACACCTGACAAGATGGAAAAATTACTTTTTACATTTTTTTTAAATAAAATAAATTTCATAAAATGATTCCTCGTGCATCTGTTATTGTTTAGTGGTCATACTATTTCCGAGCATTAAAAAAATAATTTATGTGCTAAGTCAGATTACTTTTTTATACAATTTACAAATATAAATGCAATTTTTGTAGATGTCTAAGGTTAACGTAAACTACATTGATTATATGAGTGCATATGGCTTATCTATCTATGTTGTCCATAGGGTCGCACAATTCTGCCAACGGTTGATTAATATTAATATTATTTAACGCTTCTTAGACGATGATTCATAATAGATTATTTATTTATGGCTTGGCTGCGCAATTGCAGTTGGCGACTGTGCTGATAGCCCGAAAATGGGCAATTTAATGGAAGTTATTCTACCATTGCGAGCGCTGTGCACCTTCCGGTTGACCAAAGGCCGAAACCGTGTCCCAAGACCCAAACCAAAGAGCGCAACAAAGGGCCAGCAAGTGCCGTTGACTCTGAATAATTAATAATCATGTTGTTCGTTATGTGTCCATTGTTTTGACGTGTGCTTTGTTATGTATTCTGTTGCATTGCGCAACGTTCGACCAACAACAAAACATGGTTAAATAGATGTATAACGGGCTAAACATTGGGCTAGACTAGTGAGCCATATGGAAATAAATGGAAATGTGCTGCGCAGACGGGAAATCAATTTGTCAAGCGCAAGTTTAGAGGGCAAGTTTGTATATTTCAGTTTTGTGGTTTTTGATTTTTTTTGTTTTTAGGTGTGGTATGTTCCGTTAATCTCGAAAGATGAAACAAAATTTAATGCAACTGTGCGCTTACTGAATATTTGCATACTTGAAAAGTGAATAGATTATATTGATTACGCCATTATAGAAAATATATACTTGTGACGTAGAATATATACTCATGTATTAATTAACTGTTATGATTTGTTAGCTAAGCCCATTGGGTGGCGTGGCAACCGCCAAAAACGATTTATCTTATTTTAAAAATAGATATGCAACAACTAGTATAACTCTATGAAACTCCCACAACTTTAACAAAACTGACCTGACTTTCAAGTTTAATGGCATTTCGGTTTTGTCTGCATTTAACTTAAGAATTGGAAAATTAACACATTTTATCGATTTTGGTTAACGCAATAAGTATTAAACCAAAAAATACAACATTTTAATGGGGCTAAGTTTTTTGTCAAAACTATTGCCAACGTTTTTGATTGGAGATTTTATTGTTAGGCAAATTTAAAAATAATTTAAGCATAGGCAATAAAATACGAAGGCATTTCGAGATAGTTTTTTTTTTGTACACATATTTTTAACTTTTTTAGATTTGTCTGCTTTTTCTCAAATTGATAAATTGATTTTCTTTAACACGTGACATTTATTGCAAGACTCACGTTTTCTCCTCATCTTTCATTACACTGCTTTCGGCCAATTTTCTGTTGTTAACCTACTTATGTATATGGTTTTGGGTTTTCAATTCGCGACACTTCCCCGTATATAAATGTATATGTATATGAACGAAAAAGATTGCATGCAAACAAAAAGCCAAACAATTGCCATAATTTCATAACCCAAAGCTAACCAAGCTCGTTTCCCATTCTTCAACGTTGGAAAACCAATTTGAATTGCTTGTGGCATAAACAACGAGCAAAATAAAGACAAGAGCAGAGCAGGGCAGACATCTGAGTCGAGTCAACGAAAATTGTGTAATAATTGCGACAATTTTTGTAGTTAAAAGACGTTGAGTCAAAGAAGAAAAAAAAAACAATGTTAAAGCAGAGAAGTGTGACGCTGCAAGGTAAACAAAAGATTACATCAACACAAGAACACAACTATGCGCATTAACACAGTTAGGAAAATAATGAATTTAGTTGGAATTTTATTACGCTGATTGCAGAAGTCTTCCAACTATGGGAATGGTATTACCACAGGTATGGAATTGATAAAACAAGTTCCAGTTTAATGGTCAGTGCCTCAACTGTGCGTTTCAATATCAAGTTCAACCAGTCAACCGACGCAGCAGGCTTCGACTCAGGGACGCTAACGGTGTGTCCAGTGTCCATGAGGTTGTGGCGACAGGTTCGCGGGGGCCAACAATATAACCAGCAGCAGAATCCACATGCAACTGCGCATATCAGTTGCACGGATTTGCAATGGTGGCAAGTGAACAACCAGTTGAACTTGTTTTCCAGCACAGTTGCAGCTGCCGCGGCCAATGTTGCAAAGTTAAATAAAAGAATATTACAAAAAAAAAACAAAAAAACAAAAAATCAGCATTGATGAGTCATGCGGGGCTAGTTAGTAGCCCCAAAAGTTGCTCGGCTTGGAAAAACTGACAAAGGCCAGAAATGCCAGCTTAGAGGAAATGCTCGAAAGCCAATCACATTTGCAACAATGGAAGCTGCTAGGCGCTGCAGCTGTAAAATTTATGGCCCAAACGTCACAGGAACACGATTTCAGCCACGCACACAGTTCAGGGGAGTAGTAGGGTAAAGTTCACTGTACCGTAAAGCAACAAAAAGAAAAACGCTGCGCAAGCGCAAAGCTCAGCTACCAAAACGAGTTCGCATTTAACTCGAGTTTTGAATTTAGTTTAGAGTTTTGGTTGTTGCAGGTCGCATTTAGTTGGTATCAAATGTATTGTTTTAATTTCACTTTGAGTTGCATACTATCCTGAATTCGATGAGTTCACTGACTCGCCAGCAAATTGAGTTGTGTTTTGCAGAAACTTGGCAAAAGATTTGAAGTTTTCGTTGCTGCCAATAGTTAAACGTCGCGCAAGTGGAACCAATTAAAGCAAAAACAAAAAAAAAAAAAAAAAAAAAACAAAAACAAAAAAAATTGGAAAAACAGGAAAAGCCAGCAATAAACAATTGAAAAGTGAAACAATTAACGCGCACCATTTCCTACTACTCCAGCTGCTTTTAACAGTAACAGGAGCATACGGCGAAAACAACAACAGTTATCATAATAATAACAACAACAACAACTGCCGACAGGCATCAGTTCCCAGCGGGTAGAGCCCGTCAAATGTTGATGAATTCACTGGGGCCCCATAACTCATGCATTTTCCCTGCTGCAGCACACATGTGCACAGATTTTCCATATGTTTTGGCGAGATTTTATTTGCCCCCCAACCAATGTGTGTGAAGTACATGAAACATTTGGCTGTCACAAATCTGGCCACAAGCAATTGCCAAGTGCACTTCTGGGCGCACTTAGTTCGTAAATAAACAAATCCATTGCTCTTCATTGCGTTTTTTAAAAGCATTTTGGTTTTATTGGATTATACACAGATTGTTGCAAATTGTTGATTGTTAATATATTTTCTTAGGTTTTCTTTTGTGTTTTTTAATGAATTGCTGTTGGAAATGAAAATATGCTGTTCTGGCCAATTTTAAGCCGAATGGTGAACCATAAATATAATAAATAAAAATTTTATCGTCGTATAAGGCAAGACGTAAAAAAAAATAAAAAAAATAAAACAACTTGTGCACACAGTAATATAAAAGAATAATAATTCTATACAAAATTATTATTATACAAAATAATGGAATTCAATGCAGTAATTTATATTACGAATATGGTGACCTTTTTTTAGAAAATAAAACCAGGGTTTTAGTTGCCATTTTGTTTTTTTTGTGAGCTGCGTACCGAATTCCATGTTTGTTCTTGTCAATCAAAAGTGTGCAGTTCTGTTACCTGTTATCACTTTTTGCGATCGCATTTAATCTTATCTTGTTATCTATCATACACTGCAGCTGACAGTTGGACTGACGTATACGAAATAAAGGCACTAATATTTGTTTGCCAGAAACTGGGGCAGAAACATAAGCGGACATGTGTAGATACATATATAAGAAATTGAATACAGGTGAGAGATATCTCTATGTTATGCCTTACCCTAACTCTACTTAACAGCTGAAAATTATCTATAAAATTGAATGCCATTCATATGGGTGACTTGTATATTTTATAGTTGCTTAAGTTATGCCGTTACAATTCGTAATATAAACAGCAAATTAAAATGGAAGTTGAGATACACTTCTCTGATAAGCGAAATCCATTTCGGAAGTTTGTGTCTGCATTTGGTTTAATTTATATACATACATTATTATACATACATACACACATATGTATGCTAATCTATAGAAACAAAGGCAGCAATTAAATTCAGCAACTTTCACTGTTTCACCTTTATTATATGCAAATTGTCCAAGTCCAAATGGACTTGAATGGGGCGGTGTTTGGTTAACGAGCATCTCACGCATCTAACCCTATTGTTGTCGGACCAACATTTTTCGGGCAGCGCTAGTTGGCCAGCTGTCGGCCAGGGGACAAAGGACAAAGGATGTGTGCCTCAACAATTGATGATCACAATTTTTGCGAACGAGTGCCAGCTCAGCTCTGTGACGCGTGCAGAGACAGAGACAGAGAAAGAGCTGACGGAGTGACAGAGGGACAGGCAGAGGCCGCGCGCCCAGAACGCAGACTCGTTTCGACTCGCGGGCGGGCGGCTGCTCAGAGGGTGACAGACAACAATGAAATTTACTGCCAGATATAAAACCAAAAAATTGAAAAATAAAACAAACTAGAGTGTTCGCATTTGCCTGACTAGAAAATACCCTGAGCCCAGCAGCAAGCTACAGTAACAAGCCTAATTTCAAGTCTCTAACTCATACAGTCTATAAGATCTAATATGCCCTTTTTATCCTGTTTGTTGGGTTCACTTTCAGGTTAACATAAAAATATTGCGCTGTATAGCTAAACCCGTTAATTGGCTTTCAAAATCCACGTTCTGAAAATGTGTATTAGTACTTTTGTGCGTGTATTAGTGTTGCTGCTGCTTAAAGCTGCGCAGCCTGCGCATCTGTGTAACTTTGAGAGAGCAAACAAAAACTGGGAGCGAGAGAGAGAGAGCGGGCATGAGACAGTTTTGAACTGTTGCCTTTGTTTGCGTTGGGTTTACTCGGACAACAGACGCAGGCGCAAGGAGCTTGTCACTTTTCAATGCCCATTTACAGGGCCTCTAATTGAACAGCTCCCGCTGATTTGCTCCTTCAGTCCGGGCGAGGGCCCCGAGCCGCATGTCTGCACGCAATTAAAATGGCCCTGGGTAATGTTTTATGTTCGATATGTATATAATATATATAGTTTTTTGTGATGCCTGCGCCTGCGTCAACACAAATCTATCTTTCCAGTTTCGAGCCTTCTTCTGCACCTTTTGACTTTCTGTACTATAAATAGCACACATACACTGACGTATGTGTGCTTGTGTGCGGGCGAGACAGCTGCTGTTGCGGTTGGTGGTGACTTTGGCTGTTGTTGGCATTCGCCGGCGGTTCACCCCCACGATGTCACGGATGTCGCGACTGCGCCTTCTCCGCAATCGATTCAGGGTCACGTTTTTAAATGCAAAAACAAAAAAAAAAGAAAAAAAAACGCCAACGCAGCAGAAAACAAATACGAACAGAAACGAAGCAAACAAAAATCACAGCTAATAGTTTGGAACCTGGCCGAAAGGGCACACCTGAGTTGTTATTACTACTTGTTGTTGTTGTAAATCCATTGCGCTTACCTGTTGCTGTTGCTGCTTCCGGTGCTGCGCCGTTGTGGAGTGTTTTACCGGTGTTTATGCTACGGTTCCAGGGTCACTCGTTTTCCGTTTTGGCGAACGTTTTTTTTTCAAATAAAATACACAAAATTTAGATAATTACACTTGCTCCAATTTCTGTTTTAACTTCTGTCATTTGTTTTGCCGGTTGGCTGTTTAATATGCTGCGGAAGGCGAAAATGCCCTCGAATACAATTTTTTGTTGACGTATTTCAATGGAGTGTTTTGTTTATTAACTAAATTTCATGTGATCTCAATTTAATTGCGCTGAGTGCGCGCACCGACCGCTGCGTTCGATGTTTATCTTTCGACTGACCGCGATGTCCAATTCGACGTATCGTCATCGGTGCCAAACTCAAAATGGCATGCAAGTATCGATAAGAAAAGTGATTGCATTTTACAGTGTTGCAAAATTGTGGAAATGTTGCTCAACATTTTCATATTGGCTTACAGAAGCTTCAGCAACGTAAATTGTTAAAAATATTTATTTCGTTTCGTATTGCACCTGTAATTGTGTTGTTAAACATTACATGTTGCTTTATTTTCTATCTAATTGACTATAGTTACATTTATGGTAGCAAGTCGATGTGCTGCCGATAAATTATAACGATAGTTTTGATATAGAGACCTTTGTAAGCGAAATCAAAATTTGAAATTCAGAGCCTGCTAAATATTTTAATAGCTTTTTTGTATATTTTTTATTACAAGCACTAACAAAGAATTGGTAAATGCATATTTCAGTAAATATTTGTTTGAATGTATATTAAATAAGAACGAATATTACGAACTTGAATCTTTGCAACAGTTTGACGTTGACTTGGCATAAAAGTAGCTCCCAAAAGTCTGCAACACACAAGCTTCAAATCACAACCTGTTGCTACAAAATCAAATGAGGCCGTGGCAAGTTTTTGTGCCTAACAAATCTCAGATGCGTTTTGTGTCGAAAACAGGTTCTATGTGCAGTTCACAAATCTCAATATATCGGTGAATATACAAGATGTGAATGATAACAACTGGTTGACCATGTGATCAACAATCATGCCGTATTTTATGGCGAAATTGGGACACTCAAATCTATTCTTACAATCTTGCTGTCAATTGAAAATTGGGACTTGGCGGATGCTGTAAGGTTTAACCTTGAATACAAATACAATTTTTCATTTTCGTTTGGATTATCAACATTTTTATTTTTATTTCATTTTATTTCATTCATTATTATAAACATAAAAACCTCTTTCAAAAAGTATTTATTGTGATCATGATAGCTGAAGCACAGATGACCCTTTCATGGATGCCCTCCCTTAACCCCCCCGTAACCAGTTTTTCTTACAGCACTTCTTGCGACTGAGTTACGCTGACTAATTGAGTCTAATTGAAAGTGCCGGGCTCTATTGTTGGAAACATCGTACGATTCTCGGCTGGTACAGCTTGATTTTCAATATATTTATACTCAATTGATTTCGCATAAAAACGATAATTGCCATTGACAAATTCCAATTGAAATATAGAGTTAACTGAACTCCGTTGTCTATGAATTGTTTCAGCAAATCGAAACCTGTAATGAAAGTAACTCAAAACCATTTGCATTATTTATTTGATCGACCGTCTGAGAATGCTCTACAAAAAAGTCAAGTGGTTTTCAAATGAGCGACTATAAAATACCACGTAAAAAAAATTTAAAAATTAAAAAATGTAATAAAAAAAATGGTAATTACATATATTTTCGATTTAAGTTGTTTTAATATGTTAATTTTATTTTACATAAAATATAACAAAATATGATAAATATTTTTTTTTTTTTGGTAGCAATTGCTATTTTTACAGTAGACTGAGCAGTTTAGTTAAATACATGCGTGTACTTAGATACACGAATATTGCTTGGGCACCATGTGATATAGATTTCAGTGGTGCGTCATTTGTGGCACCGTAGTGCAGTGGGCCAGTCCAAGGCGAAAACCCGCTGAAAAGACCCCGCGCACCCTTGTTGTTTTACCAATTACGCTCGTGGCTGGGGTTGCTCGGCACGCACTTCGGCCCCGCTCTCGTATGGCTGGATACAAATTTCTCCGACATAAACAGTGCCGGACAGAGAGAGCCAAGTGTGGTTTGCTGTGGTGGAAAGAGCGCGAATTGAGGCAGAAACAGCAGGCCATGTTATATAGCTTGGCGAGCATATGCTTGATGGATATTGCTTGCTATCGGGCGGTATCGTCAGCATTATTGTCTCAGTCTTTGGCTGGCCTTCAATCGCGCAGCTTAGTGACATTTTGTTTGCCGGCGGTGACGCATTTGCCGGTTCCGTTTGCGGGTCAATTAATTATTACTGTTCGCTGCCATCAAATTCTTCGTGGAACTGCAAACGCTTATGTGAGGATTGCTTAGAAATTGGCGAGTGTGCTTTGAAATTTTGGCAACACGTGTTTGCCAAGCGAACAGCTTTTCAGTGCCGGTTGTGTGTGTGTGTGTGTGTGTGTGTGTGTGTGTGTGTGTGTGTGTGTGTGTGTGGTGACCATCAAATTCTCTCTCACTCTCTCGAGTACAAAGTACACGTCACCGTTGTCATAATTTTGCTCGCGTCTTTCTGAGCGAGCTACGCACTCGAAGAAAGCACATAAATAAATTGGAAAGAGTAAGAGACGAAACCTTCAGTGATTCACCGGCCGTCAGCCGAGCCGGACCGCAGCGGGATCGGCGGACATGGGCTACGACGAGGTTATCGTGCAGTTGGGCGATTTCGGGCGCTATCAGAAGATTATTTTCGTGCTAATCTGCCTGACATCAATTCAGGTGGCCTTCCACAAGCTCGCCGGCGTCTTTCTGCTCGCCAAGCCGGACTTCCGCTGCGCACTGTCCTCGGATCCGGACAACGCCAGCTATGATCTGCCCGCACAGCTCAGAGAGCTCGCATATCCGTCGGACAGCAGCAGCTGCCAACACTACGAGCTGGGCTTTGCCAACGGCAGCTACCACAGAGCCAGCAATGAAACCCAGAGCTGCAGCCGGTACATCTACGACAAGTCCAAGTACCAGAACAGCGCGGTGACCGAGTTCGATCTGGTTTGCGGTCGCGACTTTTTGGCAGCCACAAGTGATTCCATGTTCATGCTGGGCGTCATGCTGGGCAGCATCATCTTTGGCCAGCTGAGCGACAAGCACGGCCGGAAGCCGATCTTCTTTGCCTCGCTGGTCATTCAGGTGATCTTCGGCGTGCTGGCCGGCGTGGCACCGGAGTACTTCAGCTATACGCTGGCCCGCATCGTTGTGGGCGCCACCACATCGGGCGTCTTCCTGGTGGCCTATGTGATTGCCATGGAGATGGTCGGTCCGGCCAAGCGCCTCTATGCGGGCATCTTCGTGATGATGTTCTTCTCGGTGGGCTACTTGCTGACGGCGGCGTTTGCCTACTTCATCCACGACTGGCGCTGGCTCCAGATCGCGCTCACCCTGCCCGGGCTGCTCTTCATGTGCTACTATTGGATCATACCCGAGTCCGTGCGCTGGCTGCTGTCCAACGGACGCCAGGAGGAGGCCATCGCAGTCATAAAGAAGGCCGCCGACTTCAATCATGTGAAGATCACGACAGAGATGTTGCAAGAATTGCTCGAAGACGGGACCAGTGGCAAGCCGGAGCAGAAGAAGGAGCTGGAGCTGGAGCTGGAGCTGGAGGAGGCGCGGCCAGCCTCTGTGTGGGATCTGCTGCATTATCCGAACCTGCGCCGCAAGACGCTCGTCATCTTCTACGACTGGCTGGTCTGCACCGGCGTCTACTACGGCCTCTCCTGGAGCACCAACAACCTGGGCGGCAATGTGCTACTCAACTTTGTCATCTTCGGCGCCGTGGAGATACCCGCCTACTGTTTTCTGCTGTTGACGCTCAACAGGTGGGGCCGCCGCTCCATCCTCTGTGGGTGCATGCTGGTCGCGGGCGTCAGTCTCCTGCTGACCATCATTGTGCCGCAGCATATGAACTGGCTGATCGTGACGTGCGCCATGGTGGGCAAGCTGGCCATCACCGGCTCCTATGGCACCATCTATCTCTTCTCCAGCGAGCAGTTCCCCACTGTGGTGCGCAACGTGGGCATGGGCGCCTCCTCCATGGTCGCCCGCTTGACCGGCATGCTGGCGCCCTATTTGAATGCACTGGCCACCATCTGGACGCCGCTGCCGCTGGTCATTTACGGGGCGCTCTCGCTGGCCGCCGGCTTCCTGTCCCTGATGCTGCCCGAGACGCACAACAAGCCAACGCTGGAAACGATTGCCGACGGCGAACGCTTCGGTAAGAAACAGCCACCTGATAGCTATCTGGAAGCGGGCAGAGAGCTGCACGAAACGGTGGAGACGCAGCCGCTAAACGGTGTCGTGGCCAAGGGCAATGGTCACAAATTCTAGGAAAAAAAAAATAATAATAAGAACAAAAAACAACACTTGTGAACTTTGATCTGGCTTGGGTTCGACAGGCTTTGGTAGCTGCGTAATAATAAAATATATAGTATCTTAATTGTGCTAATCCCAAGCGATGCGAGGGTCATTAATCTTCCGACAAATCTAAGCACGTTTTTCCTACATGATTAGTTCCATAAACACACAAAAGACAAAGTATTATATTTCAGAAATCTCAAAAGCATGCCAAAATCAAAAAAAAAAAAAGATAAGTGCATTAAAAATTATTTTCTTTAAGCATTTAGCAGGGCAGGGCAAGAGTTTGTTTAGGCCAATTTGGGATTACTCTTCGAAGCCAATTTGCCAACGGATTGAGATGCTGCTGCCCAGAATGACAACATATTATGTATTTACAAAACGTATACGTTACACGTACTTATTTAAACGATTAATGCATAATTATTAAAATTGTAGACAATTTACCTATCTGTACTTATTTTGGAAATTAAATGTTGTATTTTATTCTGTACCAAAGTAAATAAACTGAATTTCTCTGAACTAAACGAATCGATACACTTAGTTTCACTCTAATTTCCGTTTTTTTTTTTTATATTTTTTTTGCATGTTGTATGTTTTCTTATCAGCAAAGAAAAAAGTATTTTCAGGCAACAAGTAAATTAAGTTTTGAACAAGCAAGAACATTTCATTTCATTGAACGAAGCTAAAGGAAGACCTGATTTTATTTTATTAACTAATAATTGACTGCAAAACATTTTTTTAAAAATGTTTCAAAAATAATAAATCTAAAAGAATTTAATTTACAATTTACAATTTTAGATAACTCAATATACTCCTATTCTGTTTGAAAACAGAGTATATTTCACCACGTCAACTCTTCATATTTTTTGCAACTGATGTGAATGAATATAGAAATATTGTTCTATAAATTAGCCAAGGCAGCTGACAACAACTATTTAAATGATGTCTGAGATTGAATTGTCGCAGATTGTTGATACACATTAAGGTAGGCCCCTAATATATAAGTTATGCACTCGGTCAAGTTTGTTTCATTTGCTTATATGTAAATAATAAACATAACACTATTTGGATGTTCGTACAAAGTTGCAATTGTGGAGATTGTTCGCCGAGAGCACTGAGAGCGGAGCGCGTGCTATAACGGTTTCCATGTACAATCTGAATGAGAACGAGAGAATGAGAGCGACGCAGCAGCAGAGCGAGAACGAGAGCGAGAGCGAGAGCGAGAAGTGTCATAAAGACATGCAGTCTATGTGGACTATTGCCAACTGCATTCTCAGCTGTTCAGACTCAATAAGAGATCGAGCGCTGCAAATGTTCGTCGCATATCGCCGCACCCCCTCCCATTTGACCTAGAAACTAGACAAACAACTGGCCGCAACCCTTGGCAGCAGCCCGACTTGGACTTATCCGAGAGCAAATATGTACCTGGTCTGTGTTCGTGATTAGATCGTTACGGCGGGGTGCGAGAGTTGAGAGCCGGAGCCGGAGCACCGTTGCTCGGAGGTTGTAGATAGTCGTCAATGTGGATGTTTTGTTTTGTTTTGTTTGGTTTGGTTTTTTGAATTCTTGAGAAACGCTGCACAGCACTCTTAGTCGCGTATTGGCAGAGATCGCGAGCGGTTGTTTCGCGCGCTTTAACATTGATAAACAATTCAGTGTACAACACAAATACACACATATAATAAAATTAATCAAAATATGTAGATGTATGCATATACGGGTGTATAGTTAATTCCAAAAACACAGGGCCACACTCTGAAGCCGAAGCGCCCAAATTTAGTGGCCGTTTATTGCCCAACAACACGAACTCTAACGGCAACACGCGGCGTATACGCAATAGTCACGAACGACTTTCAAACTGACGAGCTTCGCGCTCGCTGTGCTTGAAAATCATACGACCGCGACAAGCAGAAGCTGCGAAATTTAACCAGCTAGCAGCCACTATCGGCCATGGGCTACGACGATGTCATCAACTATCTGGGCGAATTCGGGCGCTATCAGAAACGGATTTATTTCCTGCTCTGCCTGCCGGCAATTGTCTGCGCCTTCCACAAAATGGCCGGCGTTTTTCTGCTCGCTCGGCCCGAGTTCCGTTGCCTGCTGCCACACGAGGATGCTGCCACGGCGCGCTTCGATTCGCTGCCACGCCAGCAATGGCCCCTGGCGTATCCCAATGACAGCATCACCGGCAAGTTGGACACCTGCGTGTACTACGACGTCGACTACAGCGAGCAGTATCTGAATGGCAGCCAAGCGGCCGCTGAGAACGGTACGCTGCAGTGCAGCAGCTATGTCTACGATCAGTCCAAGTATCTGAACAGCGCCGTCACCGAGTGGAACATGGTCTGCGGCCGCAGCTTGCTGAGCGCCACCAGCGACTCCATGTTCATGCTGGGCGTGCTCCTGGGCAGCTTCATCTTTGGCCAAATGTCCGACAAGCTGGGCCGCAAGCCCACCTTCTTTGCCTCGCTGGTGACGCAGCTGATCTTCGGCGTGGTGGCCGGCGTGGCGCCGGACTACTTCAGCTACACCATCTCGCGCCTAATTGTGGGCGCCACCACATCGGGCGTCTTCCTGGTGGCCTATGTGATTGCCATGGAAATGGTGGGCGCCACGTATCGTCTCTTCTCTGGCGTCGCGGTGCAAATGTTCTTCTCGGTGGGCTTCATGCTGACCGCGGGCTTTGCGTACTTCATCCACGACTGGCGCTGGCTGCAGATCGCGCTCACCCTGCCCGGGCTGCTCTTCATGTGCTACTATTGGATCATACCCGAGTCGGCACGCTGGCTGCTGTCCAAGGGGCGGAGCGAGGAGGCTTTCGTGATCATCGAGAGGGCGGCGCGGGCCAACAAGGTGGAGATACCCAGCGAAATCTACGAGCAGCTGATCGAGGAGGAGGCCACAAAGAAGCGCAACGAGGAGCTGGCTGCCTCGCAGCCTTCGGCCTCGGTGTTCGATCTGCTGCGCTATCCGAATCTGCGCCGCAAAACGCTGCTCATCTTCTTCGATTGGTTCGTCAACAGCGGCGTCTACTATGGCCTCTCGTGGAACACCAACAACCTGGGCGGCAGCCAGCTGCTGAACTTTGTGATCTCCGGCGCCGTGGAGATACCTGGCTACACCCTGCTGCTCTTCACCCTCAACAGGTGGGGTCGCCGCACCATCCTGTGCGGCGCCATGCTGATTGCAGGCGTCAGCCTGCTGCTGACCATCTTCGTGCCCAGCCATATGAACTGGCTGCTCATTGCCTGCGCCATGATCGGCAAGCTGGCCATCACGTCGTCGTATGGCACCGTGTACATATTTACAGCCGAACAGTTTCCCACGGTGGTGCGCAATGTGGGCCTGGGCGCCTCATCGATGGTGGCACGCGTTGGCGGCATTTTGGCGCCCTATCTGAATCTATTGGGTGTGATCTGGCGACCTTTGCCGCTGGTCATTTGTGGCGGGCTGTCGCTGACCGCCGGCCTGTTGTCGCTGCTGCTGCCCGAGACGCTGAACAAGCCGATGCCGGAGACCATTGAGGATGGCGAGAATTTCGGCAAGAAGCAAAAGACTGTGGACGGCGAGGAGCTGACGACCATGATCAATGGCAAATACGGCGACACAGTACGTCGCTAATTGAGGCCGCGTGGAGATGCGGATGACAACTGTCCATTTCAGCGAATTTAGGCAATTTGCATTTATTTATTCGATGAAAAAGTATTCCAACTCATTTGCTAACATGTACTCAAGTCGCTCAACGGCGCGTTTATGGAAACTTAATTCTCTTTACATTTATTGTCCATTAAAAACAAAGCACAACATTTTTTTAACGCTTGTCTGGAAAAAAATTAAATTTTTATACACGTTCACGAAGTGAAAAAAGTATATTGGCTTTGGGCAATGTTATGCGGTTATAAATTGACAAAAAAAAATCCAAGAATTCATTATAAATTCCTCGATTATAGTTTGACCTTTTAATTCATTCAGCATTTAAGTTGTTTACACATGTAAAAATAACATTCTTTTGGAAAAGTTGAGTTCATAAAAGTTAATCGATTATGATTTTCAGAATTTTGTAAAAATATTAAATAAATAAGATTAAAAAATTGCCAAACAAAATTTTCCAAAACATTAATATTATTTAAATTTTTATTTGATTTAATTAAACGCATTATTTAAAACATTTTTTTTAATATACAAAATATCAAATATGAAAACTAGTTCGCTGTGCACGGGATTAGCTGTGGGTCTGTCACCAAAGTGGGTCTCTGGGTGCTGAAACGAAACGGAACTCACGGGTCTGCAAGCTTCGCAGCCGCTGATAACAGCCGATAACAGACAACGACTTCAACTGTGGTTGTTGTGCTTCATTGTGCGTTCACAAGTACAATCAATTAAGCTGAAACAAAGAAATTATTAGTTGCCAATATAATTGGTTGCCTGATTTATATATTTTTTTATAACCGAATAAATCGAACAATTTCTCTACATACACGATTGCAATATTTGGCCAATATTAAAAAAATGGAAATTTAAGTGTATATGTTTATGTAATAGTAAATGCGCTTGTTATGCTTTAAGATAATATTAAGTTAGGCAAACAATTATTATTAAAATTCAATGAAATGTTTTTCCTTCAAATAATTGCTCCACTGATCTAAGCCATAACTTTTAGAAGGCTAAATACTTAGTTGTCATTTGCATAGCTTAAGCACTACAATTAATATGGTTAGGTAAACGATTATTGTAAATGTAGGGCATGTGTTTTGGCTACATTTTGCTTAAAGTCTAGCTTAATAAAACATACTGATATATGACTTTTAAATCCGGTTAAGTTTGTGGGCTCTTATAACTTATAGTAGTAAACGTTTTTAATAATCAAGAAACAGTGTTTTGAAAGTTGTATAACGCAATTTAAATTGATATCCCAATTTACGCTTGCATTGGGTATAAAATTCGAATTGCAAATTTACACATGTGTTGATCGAGAGAAAAAGCTGTTTACATAAACAAGTTGACTGAGCAAACAATCGATTTTAATCCCATAAATGCATGCAATACACTTACTTGTAACGACTTTTAGTAAAGCTTTTTAAAATATTATGGAATTTATGTTTTTTTTAATTAAAAATTGCTTCAATTGCTTTGATAAGATGTTTTGGATATGTACATCAAAAATTAGATTAGCACTCAGTTTCATTTATTGTGGAGACTCAAATAATTTTGCGCGCTGCCTAAAAGTATGCTTTATATTTAAGCTCAGAACAGAAAAATGGAAATTGGTAAAAACACATTTCAAGCGAGGTGCTTGTAAGTAATTTCAGTGGTTCCAGCTAGTCGGGCAAGCGTTAGGTATACATATGTAATAGGTTAGATTTGCATTAGTTTTCAAATTTTATAAATTTAAGATGTCAAAACATTTATTGATTTTTAATGGACTTACCTTTTGGCAACGATTTACCCGAGCTTGATGTGCTCATAGTGGGTGGAGGTCTGTCGGGCCTAACATCGGCAGTAAAAATACTATCCAAAGAGCATTCCATGAATATACGAATTATTGAAGAGAATACAACTGTCGGCGGACAGCTGGATACGAAGGGCATCCGTTTCATCAATGAGGAGCAGACAGAGATGATTGAGTTCATGACCGAGCTAAATGTGGCCCTGGGGCTGCCGGATATCGGAAAAGAGACGCTAAATCGCTGCTGGGAACTGGACCGAGGTCTGACGTCTTCTCCGGTCAAGTTTGAGCTCCGGCGTTATGTTAATATGCTGGACCTGCGTATGAAGAAGTTTAACGCCATGCGTTATAAGTCAGTTGAATTTTATGTAGCTGGAGAGATTTCCTGATGATCGTTTGTCTTCAGGTATCGCAAGCGAGTACCATCTATGGAGCGGCATATATGCACCCACCTGTTCTTCTCCCGTTCCCGCCAGTTTATGTTCAATGTGGTGCAGTTGGCCTCCGGAATGCCCGCCAGCGACATCAATTACGATGAGTTCATGTGCTTGTGCAGTGCAATGGGTGGACTGACTGTTTTAATCGATCTGTAGGTGTTCAACGTGTCCAAATCGTATGTTCTTTAACGAACTCCGATTCCAGATTTCTCTATATGCCAAAGCCCGCGTTAAGTTTGCAATGTAAAATGCTGATTGATGCCCTGCTCGGGAAGCTCAAGTACATTGACATCCGGTGCGGTGTCAAAGCTGTTAAGCTGGAGCATTTCAAGAACTATGCGGTGGTGACGGACTCAGTTGGCCATAGGCACATAGCCGAGGCCGTCATCCTGGCCATACCCTGTAACATGGTGAACGAGCTGCAGTTCGAGCCGCATTTGCCCAAGCGGTTTAACTTACCCTCCACAATTTCAGGGAAGCCAACGAGTGTGATAACCCAATTCTTTTTGCGCTACGACAAATCGTATTGGACCACTCATGACTATTCCGGTCAGTTTTTAAATACCCAGCCCTTGGTAGTGGGCTACGAACGCAAGTCCCGGGAATATTGCGGCTATATTTTGCACAGTGTGGAGGAAGAGGCGGACAGCGTGCTGGACACTGTGCTGGAGCTGCTGGCCGCGCAGTTTGGCGAAGAGATGCTTGAGCCTTTGGAATGCAGCCAGCACACCTGTCAGCGGAGTTCGGCCGCGCACAAGCCGCAGATCAAGCCCTGGCATCGGGTTATCTGGTCCAGCTCGGCCGCGGCGGCCGTCAACAATCGCAATCTCATGGGCGGGGCTGTGGAGAGCGGCATTCGGGCGGCAATTAATGCGCTCTTTGTGATCCGGCCACAGGTGGTCAGCTGGAGGGATCTGCTTGCTGTGCAAGAGAAGAATCGATATGCCAACATCAATCCCAGCTATTTGGCGGGCCTGACCAGCCGCCTCAACCTGTACAACGTCACTTTCTATAGCATGTTTGTATTTGGTCTGATCTGTTTGCTCAGCTTTGGCTATAGCCATTAAAAGAAACTAGTGTGTACGCAGCTGCGAGATGGCGTTCTAATTCTTTTGACATTGCACACATACCAGGGGGCACTTACTTACATACCACCTAGTCTAATCACAGACGCTTGAGCACTCGCTCAAGTGCTTAGCTGCTCGTAATTGTGCTCTTTCTCAACTACTACTCTATTAATTTACTCAGTCTAGTTCGGTTTAATAGAACATTTTTGCATAATCCCAAGCTCGTTCCGTGGGTAATCATTCACTTAAACGTCGTCGACGCCGTCGCTAGCGCCACCCACGCCAGCCCAACAAATTGGGCTTCAAAAGTTTCCATCACTCACGATTTACCTCGGAGGGGGGTCTTAGGGATGAGCAATACACCCAGACATGCATACATGTTGTGTCATGATTCAAAAAGTCAAGCTTTTTGTAATTGTAAATATTGGTGGCATTAAAACCAGTTTAATTTTTGAGTATTTTTTGTAAAAAGGTTGAACCGATTTTTGGCAGGTAAAATTTTTAAAATTGTATGACAAACTTAAACGCAGTAATAATTTTACATATATCGTTTTACCAGGTATTATAAATACAATTACATAAGAAGTTTTTATTATAAGCTGCAATCAAATTGTTTTTTATACTCTTTCACGAAATGAAAAGAGTATATTGGAAAAATATATGAGTGTTTTTACTGACATATTGCAATTGATAAAACATCCGATAAGTAAACCTCTTGGATTCGTAGTTCCCACATTTCCATAATTTTGATTATTTGATTCTGCTTACAAAAGGTTTTTAAATATATTTGAACACTTTTATTTTGGAATTTTGTTTTCGAAAATTATCATTCGCAGGCTTTCGGATTTTAGGTCCCATATTTTAAAGTTTGTCGAAAGCAAACCGATTTTAATATCTGACAACATTTTTGTCAGGCTGTGCCCTCCAAATTCCTGCTGCATTTAATATGTATTCACATTTTTTTAAAATTTTTTTTAAACAGAATATGAATATTAGTTAAAAGTTATTTAAAAATTATTAAATATTTTTAAAAACATTTTTTTTTTTTATTGTCAATACACTGTGTCAAGTATTGCACAGTCGATTCATCTCATCTTAAATGACAATATTGCTCATCTTAAATGACAATCTAGTTTTACTTAGCGTTAAGTTTATAATATTTGCATATGGGATCAACATATTTTTTTGCCAATTTAACTTTGAATTAGGTGAGTGCCAGGCAGGCATACATACATATATGCATATATGTTAGTGAAAGTGTGGGCGTGGCGCCGGCGTGTGCGCTGCCTGCACGATCGTTTTAACTGTATTCAAGCGAGTGAGCTTCGTGCCGCCGAGGTATGCACTTGAAATAGTTGGCAAAATCGAATATTAACTGCACGTGCGCTGCCAACAAACAAAGACAACAACAACAACAATAACAAGCAAAGACCAACCCACCTACATACAATTAAATTGTCAACGGTACACGCCCATGTGCATTACGATTTCAATGAAAAATAAAAACAACCTATGGAAAGGAGAATTGTCAGTTATTCGTCAGAACATCACAGTTTTTTTGCCTTTGTCTCGTTCTAAATTGTTGCTGGAGCGAACTCTATGCAATTTTCACAGATGTATCAAATACGAATGCAGGATGATCACATGCATGAGAAAAGCTCAGCAGCTATACAATGGAATACAATGCCGACTAGAGCATACCCTGTGCCCGCACCGAATCAGTTCTGCGGCCGTTGATTACGTACGACCATCATTAATATGGGTATGGGCCTATCGATCGATCGATTGATTGACGTAGTACAGGCCATTTGTGTGGATCAATTGAGCTTGGCCAGGGTGTAGAGCTCTTGAAATTAAAGGTATGTTGTCTAAACGTTAATACAGTTAACCTCAATTGGTACCATTCAATGGGGTCAATGCATAGAAATCTGGTTCGAGTTTGATAACTCGCATAAGGCTGTCATTCTCATCAAGCCAATTGAAGATTTAGGCATTAAAAATACAGAAATACTTGGAGCGATGTAAGCTCACAAATATTCCCACAAATTATAAATATTATTACAAATATTCAAATGTAACATTGTATTCAAAACAATGTGTTTCAGCACTATTGAGAGGCTATATACATCGAAATGTCTTCCGCTTTAGATAGTCACCACAGCGTAGCGTTCTCAAGCCACATTCATTCATAGTTCGGGAACGGAAAATTGTAAATTGGTTTTTGCAAAATCTATCTGCTGCTGCTTTTATGTACATGCTATAAAATTTTATAAATTTGTATTTGTTTTTTGTTTTAATAATAATTTTTCTAATATAACATTTTGATATTCACGACTGTTTTCGAATGTGTTAAGTCGGTTTACAACTGTGAACAGAGTATTGTGAATGCGGCTACACCCGACTCCAACACATTTGTTTCTGTTTTAATATTTACACAGGTATTTTTCTCTTTTCATTCAAATTTTAAAGAGTAGCAAATGTGCGCTCTACTCTTAGCCATGTACTTTTAAATAACGGAAGTGAAGAAACGAAACAAAAATGTAAACAGAGCAGCCGCTCGATTATCGCCCATACGAATGTGCATTTTTAACGAATTATAAGTGTAAATTAAATGTATAAGAGTAGAGTGCTATATACATTAATTTTCAGTGCTTATGTACCTTAATTCACAAGCTAAAATACATATTTATTATCGGTAGAGAGCGTACGTTTGTAACGGTATTAGGCTCAGTTGCAATGGGGATCCTGTGCAGAATTTGTAGGGTTCGGCTATGCAACGAGTTAGATGACCTAGGTACGAGAACTGTGACAGCTGTAAGGGATGGGAAAGTGGCTTGATATATTGAGCTATGATCGGGATGATTACACTGACAAAAAATGTTGTGGAATTAACAAAATAATTAAATGTTAATATTTGACAAATAAATGAATTTTAAAATACAAAGATAATAAACCATTTATCTATTGAAATAAGAAAACAATAAGATAACATTGGATTATCTTAATTTATACCAATATTACACAACATAATAAATTACAATGAACACTCTGCTTATGATCTGTTAGCATGGCTTAAGAATAGGACTGATTTGCTGCCCCCCTCCACTTTGTGTAGAGTGCTATTGTCATTTGAAAAGTAATCACTCTCTCTTCGAACGCGCAATGATTTCAAAAATGGAATGCACCACACACACACACACACACACACGAAACTCAAATCGCAAGCATAAGTAAATGGAATGGGAAGAGCCGAAGCCGAACGTTTCCGAACCAGAGCCAGACACAGCCACATCCACGTCGGATCGGAGACAGAGTGTAGCATATTTGTATTTGTAATGAGTGTGCGTATGGGTGAGTGTATGGGTCGACTAGTCGGTCGGTCCGTTTGTTTGGCGGACTGACAGCCAGTACAAAATGTTGCGATCGACCTTCCCTGGGCTTAGTTTGTGAGACGCCTCCGAAGCGGCAGCAAGTAGTTGGTAGCATTACAAGCGACTGCATCTCGTGTCTCGCACCACGCGCTCGAGAGTTCATTCAAAATTAGAAACGTTGCCGGCGCAGCTGCCCGAAAAGTCTGGGGTACAGCAACAAGAACAACGTCAAAACAGAAATTCAATTCATTTTTATGTTTATTTTAACATACATAGGAAAATTCTCAATTTGACAAGCGAAAATGAAAAACAACGTGTTGCTGTTCAACAAACAACAAAAAAATATTGAAATAAAAAACACTGCGTAGAACTAATCTAGAAAATATAATAGATAAATAAGGCACAAAGTGAAAGTAAAAACAAAGTGACCCCAAAAGAAAAAACAAAAAAGAGAAAAATAAAATTACCTTGCAGTTGCCTTTGCTGTCGGCTATCGCAATTGCCGTTGCATTTGGTCCGCCGATCGCCGTTTGGGGTCTCCGTGTTCCGCATTATCAGTGGCACTGGATAAGAATAAACGGAGAGGAGCGACGACAGCGCCAGTCTCGTGTCAGAGGCTATACGGCGTGTTAATGTACTCGTAATCGCCCGACAATTGAATACAATAAGTACCATATATATATCTCTACAAATATATTTGTATATACAAATATATAAGTCAAAATCGCGACTTTGTGATTACAATTTCAATTGATTAATTGATTGGCATAGATTATAAATAGATTGGCATAGAGGATCTGGTTTCTAAACCAAGTTCAGTGTCAAATTGAGCACAGCATAAGGTTCTTCCAGCCAGTGCACGATCCAGCGTTTTTCTATTCATTAATTTTGCACTGTTATCAAATTTAATTATTAGTCTACGTCCAGTGTTGTCAGCCCATTTTTTTTTTGTTGAGATCCGTGTTTGATGTGTAAAATCTGTGATAATTGAATAAGAATAAAAAATAAAAATGACAAAGTCCAATGATAATCTGGAGAGATCGAGGGAGCCCATCAGCGAGCAGGGCATGAAGGATTTGCTCACAAAGCAGCTGGAAATTGTCGGCAGTGGCGGCGCATTTGTTTGGTAAGAGGGGTTCTCTAAGTAAGAGGGGTTCTCCCCCTTTTTATTGATATTCCTAGCTTTGAGTTGTAGAAAATGAAAGTACATAAATGAATCAGCTATTTGATTAGTTCGAATAACTTGACCTATACCATAATATTGAAAGCTCGCTTTAAAGTTCAAGTTTGTTTTAATTTTTTCTAAACTAAACCGGATTCAGATTTAGAATCATTGCAGTTTAAACTGATTTATTTAAACAGAACTAGGTTACAACTGTTAGCTTAGACAAAGCTATCTAGATTTAAGCAAATATTTTAAGTATCACGAACAACAAATTAATATTATTATAAGTTCTAGCTTATAACAAGAGGCGCACGTACCGGCAATATCTAGGGGGTAATCTGTAGTGGAAATACTTCCCGATATTTGTTTTTAACATGCGACGTGAGTGACATACGAATAGATCTATTTGGACCGACAATCCGTATTTACATGTGACCTAGTCGGAGGGGGATAATACCACTATTATATTTAAATATAGCTTGAGAAATCAGCGCAATAGATTTTAATACGGCTAATCAGTCCGTAAATGATAATGTGTATAACCCGAACCTGATAACAGTTTAAAATGAGTCGTGCCAATAATCTACATACTTGCGTTTGAAACCGGTACTCATTAGAATTATCAATTGAGTATATATCGCTGCAACCAAGGAGGGCCAGTTAAGTGAATGGAATATTGATGTAAGTCGGGGCGGCATCATCCGAAGGACACGCACTAAAGCAGTCATTCACCTACCAAAACTAGCATTATTTGAAACACGTGCTTAAACTAAAATAAAAACAAACTTTTAAAGAAAAAACTTTGGGTGCTTTGAATTTTGATGATCTTCTCCCAGAATTGGTCGCTGGGGTCGATAAAATATGTTAAATATGTAAATATTGCGCATTGCGTTCCGGTTGCCCGGTTCGAGTAACGATTTGGTGACGACGTCGTTTACATTGAAAACATTTTTAAATATATGAAACTCTGGCAATACGCAATATATATGAATGTACGAATAACAGCAACAGATCATGTGCTGAATTTTCAATAACCACAAGTGTAAGCTCCGTCAGCTCCATGTTTGCGCTTTGGAATTAGTCACTAGCCTTCACAACTTTTTTGTTTTTGCAATTATCCGCTGGCGTTAATGTTTTGATCGCCGATCGTTAATGTTATCAACAATAATAAATGGCACTTTCAATTACCAGCATTCGCGCTAACGTGTGAAAGATCGTAGTTGCGTGTCGAAAACAAGCGACAGATAAAGCATACCCGTTATATATCTTAAACGTTTAAATCAGCGCCAGGTGAAACTCGCATATTTGATTAAACAATTTGAGCCGCAGTCTAACTGATTATTTGCCCATCTGTTTATAGGGCCATCTTTTTTTTGTGCGTTACGCCCAACATCTTGAACGGCTTCCATGTGTCCTCCTACACGCTGCTCGGCCATCTGCCCGACGATCAGTGGTGCGGCATTGCCGATCTGCGGGACACCAACTGGACCCTGGCTCAGAAGCGTTACATCGCCGAGAACGAGCTGAACTCTGGAGGCTGCACGGTCTGGGACTGGGACTACAAGCAGCTGAGCCACATGTCCTACGATGCGGCACTCAACTACACCAGCCGCATGGCGCAGATCAATCAGCCCACGGTGGTGTCCTGCAAGGCCAAAGGCAACTACGAGTACGCGCATCCGGAGACTACCTTTGTGGCCGACTGGGAGCTGACCTGCGAGCGCAGCCTACAGCGAACATCGGCGCAGGTTGCCCTGTCGCTGGGCAAGTTCTGTGGCTCCTTCTCGTTTGGCATACTTGCCGACAAGTAAGTTGATATTTGATAGTTAAGAAGAGGCTGCAAGAGGCATGGCTAAAACCACCAACAAATTTGTATAGCCTCGCAGCCATGTTTATAACTGTAATTAATAATAATAATAGGAATAATATTTAATATTGCAAGGTCATTCCTGGCTCTATCTCTACGAGAACGTTTTTAACAAAATTTATTGTTTCCAGTTCCTAAAGTTTTTGAGCTGTGGTAAAAAAAAAACCGAATAAAAGAAAAATTAAATCGATCTGCATATCGAATTGACCAATTTAAAAAATCCAATTTTTCATGATCTTCTCGCTGCTAATCAAGAATATCTATACTTTTTACGGTCGGATTTGTCTCCATCTGCTTTTTACACATTTTCAATGGTTTCAGGGCATAAATAGCTATTACTTTAAAGAATATATTCTATACTTTGAATAAAATTCGTAATTATAAATTGTTAACAAATTTCTAGGTTTGGCCGCAAGACTTCGTTTACGTTGGGCGCCGTCTTTTTCGTGGTGGGCAGCATGTTCTGCAGCTTCTCGCCCTGGTACGGTCTCTTTCTGATTGGTCGCTTCGCCCTGGGCGCTGCCTCCTCGGGCCTCTTCTATCCTGCATTTACAATGAGTACGTATGAAGATATAATGCATTTTCGATTCATCATTAATTTATTTAATTTTTTTTATTTATCTCTTGCTTCAGTTGTTGAGAACATTTGCTTGAAGCATCGATCCTGGATGTCTATAGCCTTCTCGGCCTCGTATCCCGTCGGCATGATCCTGCTGGCCATCACGGGCTATCTGATACAGCCCTGGCGCTATCTGCAAATGGCGCTGACTTTACCCTCGCTGCTGCTGATCATCAATTGCTAGTAGGTTAACTTGATAATCAATACAATCAGTTGCATCTAAAGTTCTCGTTTGCAATATATAGCCTGATGGATGAATCACCGCGTTGGCTAATAACGAAACAGCGCTACGATCGCGTCTATCAAATACTCTTCAAACAGCCCAGCCATTATGATGTTCAGTCCACAGTTGGCCCAGCCACTGAACTTGTTAGCGATAAGAAAACGGTGTGTACAAAGATCTCTCTGCACATTCAGCTAGTTTTCAATCGAATATGATCTATATTTCATTTAAGCTGGAACCTGTTACGAATGATTCTTTTGGCCAGAAGCTAAAGAACGGTCCACTCAAGTCAATCATCGAGCTGTTTGCGAATCCCAAGGTGCGCAAGCTAATCTTCACCTCGTACTTCATGTTCTGCGTTACCTCGCTGAGTTACTATGTGACGGGTGAGATCTTAAAATCGATCGTTATAATAGAAATTGAATGTCTTCAATATTGAACCGATTGCAGCTCTGAATGCCGCCAACCTCTCCGTCAGCCGCTATCTCTATATCGTGGCGACGGGCGTCGTGGATATACCCTCGTACCTGGTTCCGGTCATAATGCTGCGCTTTACTGGCCGCCGGATAACCACAATGTTCCTGTTCATGTGGACGGGCGTCTCGCTGCTGCTGGTGCTTTCGGTGCCCGCCGGCAGCACCACGTGGATCGTTTCATTCGCCATGCTGGGCCGCTTTGGTATCAGTGCCACCTACTCCGTGGTGACGCTGTACACGGCGGAGCTTTATCCCACCGAGATACGCAACTCGGCGCTGGGCACCTGCTCAACTTGGGCGCACGTCGGCTCCATTTCGGCTCCTTATGTGGTCGATGTTTTGGGCGCACTCGGCTGGTACATTCCAACAACCATCTGCGGCTGCTGCGTTCTAGTAGCCGGTCTGCTAACCCTCACGCTGCCCGAAACGGGCACGGGAAACCTTTCCGATAAGGTTGAGGACGCGCCCGCCGCCATCGAAGAGACGGAAACAAAGCCTGAAAAGCAGTACGCTTGAGCTGCAATTAAGCGACACAAGGCTTACTGGTTCCGCTAGTTAAGTTAGATTTAAATCATCCAAGCTACCTTTGTATACGCATTGTATATTGTTACGTTGTAATACTACCAGTACTCTAGGCATAAGATTTCTATGCTTAATTGTTGTTATTTTTAACATTTCTTGCATTGTCGTAGCATATATTCGTACACGTTTTCTGTTTGATATAGTATAATCAATAAATTATATATACATACAAACATATTTAAATTGAATCTTTAGAGCTTCTGCACCAGCAGCTGGACCCAGTCATAGTAGGGTCGAGTTACCGTATAGATGCTGGGCATTCCTTGGATGCCGCAGGTCAAGCCATGCGAAACCAGTCCGTATATATATTCGCGACCTCCAGGTCCATATTGGCATATTAGCGGACCACCCGAATCGCCCTGGCAAGAGTCCTGATTGTTGCCCAATGCGCAGACCGTATTCCCCCCATTTCGCGGTGCCCAGATGTGTCCGATAATATCCCGGCACTGCTGGTTGCCAATGACGCGCACCTCCGCCTCGAAGAGCTGCTTCTGGGATGGTCCAGCATGCCTGGTGGCTCCGTATCCAATAATCCGACATGATTCTAAAACAGATTGATCGGATTGATAGTGTATATATAGTGTACATAGATGTGGTTTACAAACCATTGCTATTCGGTTTCATGCCGTGCGGAGGAAGCTCAGCAAACCGCATATTTCTTCCCAGAGTACTTTCGAAGGGCCGCCTCAGATACAGTAGTGCAATGTCATTACGGTAGTTGGATCTGGGTGGCACATTTAATAAAAGATATTGAATTGTATAATTAATTCGAAAATATTAGGTGACGTATTCGACCCTAATAAGTATATTCTGCATGACTTTTTCTATGCAACATTATTTTTTACCAAAGTGCTTCTTTGATCCTATCATATCAACAAAATCATTTCAAAATCAAAAATAATATATATATCTTCCATTTGAACGAAAAACTTTTTTATTTTCAAGATATGCGAACCAAATTTGAAAATCCAGCATCAAACAAAACAGCATCGGTCCATAGCTCCCATAGAAACAATCGGTCGAAAATGATTTTTTTTTATGAAATACATTTTGTTTTTCAAGAAATCTTATCCGAGCTTAGCAGTTGTAGCCATCATAGCTCCCATAGGAAATAAGGGTTAATAAGGTATCGCAAAAATTTATAATACAGATACTTATATATATCGCTCGTATTGCTTTATGTCTTGGCTTGCCAAAGGTGCCAAACTTGAAGACAAATATTTTTGCTGTTTTTAACTTACGGTTGAAAGTAGATGTATTCAGCGCTTTTCAGACAGTACGGCTTCATATTTTCCACATTTTCAATGCTCTCATATCCAATAAAGGCCACAATCTTGTCGATATTTCTGATAAAAACGATTGAGTCCAAAGCCGTATCTTATAGAACGCATACTCACTTCCTCCAGATACAGTGGGCAGCAGTCAATATCCAGCGCTCGTTAATTAAACTTCCGCCGCAAAAGTGCTGATAAGCATGTTTTTGGGTGAAGTTTCCACCGAACACATCCTGCAGAGATACCATAAAGGGATACCTTGAGACGCCATCTGCAAAATGTGATTGCATTTTCAGTAAGTTTCTCGAATCAAATTTGTATCCAAATACTGCCCACGCTAGTTACAATGCGACCGCCAACAATTGGCACAGCTCGTCCAGGATGGATGAAGTGAAATCCTTTGTATATTAAAAGCAGAACAAATATTTGATGGCAACTAAAGCCAGCCCTCATGCTGGAACTTTGGCGAGACACTAAAATACGTCCGTCAGCATTTTCAATAGAGCAACAGTTTTCGAATAAATAATAAAGAAAATATGTACGTTATAAATAAGCGTAAGCGCTCACAACGGGACAAGCTGTGTAAATATCTCAATGTTTGTTTGTTGAATGTTTTGAAATCTTTTCTGCAGGCGTCATTAAACTTTTGTGAGGGAGGATTAGAATCTGAGATTGGAGTAAAGTAATTTCTACCACAATGTCATTCATAGCTTTTAAATAAAACATATCTTACGAACCGCTTATTTAATCCGTTACATTTTTGGGCGCATTAACAGCACTTGAAAGTTTTTAAAAACAACTGACAGCGCTTCATTGTGAACGACATGCTCCTCCGGTGCATGCAGTCTGGTCACACTGATGTTATCAAACAGCTGATTGCTTGTACGCAAATTCTGTGAATGGTCAGACGCCATTGTGTACACGTTACGTGCGCTGCGAATTGTAAGTACAAATTGTTTGTTAATTTTACCAATTAATCTGCCAGAAAAAGTTGCTTCCTTAAATTGCACATAGATAGCAAGCTTTTGTCTTGTATTCTAGGTTTGAATTATTTCATACTGTAGAAATGGGAATCCACTTTCCACAAATTTCTTGTAATTTGTTGTTCTGGATATTTTTTGTTTTGTTTGCGAAAAATGTGTTTGCGTCGTGCAAGTGATAATAATGTTCAAATCTATTGTTAATCTTTGACCAACATATTGGCCACATCCAGCAATCGCCAACACAAGCTGACAAAGCAAATTGAGTCCAAACCCCGCCCTAACGAGTATTTTTACATTTTCTGCTGACAAAGCCAAAGTGGGCTATGATAAATTTTTGTTGTTTTTATCGTGTGCAAAATGATTGCGATCAACCAAATGTATCGGGAGCTGCAAGTTGATTTGATTAACAGTATCTGGCTTTTTTACAGAAGAATAATGTCACAAGGCGGTGGCACTCCATCAGCGGGCAATCCAACCATCCTGCATGGCGGCAAGGTCTTCATACAGCGCGACTACAGCGACGGCACCTCGGTGAAGTTCCACACAAGGCTGCCCCCGGAACTGGAGGGCATGGTATGCGATATGTGGTTTGACGATCAAAAGCAGCCTAACATCTGTTGCCTTTTTGCTTGCAGATTGAACGCCATGTATTCGAGGCAACCATTAATAGGCTAAACGAGTTTTATGCCGAGGCGGAGGAGGGTTCCTGTAGTACTTATTGTGAGGGCTGCATAGGTTGCATTACGGCGTATTTAATATACATGTGCTCTGAAACACATTACGAAAAGGTTAGTGAAGTGCCTTGAGATTTTTTTTTTTTTATTGAGTTGAACTAATTTCATTATGCTCTCTCTCTTTCACACAGACGCTGCGAAAGATTTCCAAATTTGTTGCTTCCCAAAATGAGCGCATTTACAATCCAAAGGGTCTACAACTGATCGATCCAACATATCGTGGGCTTCGCGTTATAGAAATTACCATATTCGATCGTCCCGGGCGAACGTGACTTCCGCTTTCCCATTCAGCCAATGAGTTTTTCATGTGAGAATTCAGCGATACCAGCAAAAACAAATCTGTTTCAACAATTATCAACAGTCAAGAGTCGAAAGCCATTTTGTGTGTTCCCCCCAAATCCGCAACTGTGCACCTAAAGCTTTATAAACATTTAAATGTGCATATATGCGAGCAATAAGTTACGTGTTCGGCTGTCTGCTCAACAGATCGATACTTACAAGGATTCATCTACGGCAAGTTGGCGCAACGCCTTTTTTGGAGCACATGAATTAGTCATAAGTGAACTGTAATGATGTCACAGTTACAGTTATAAGCGATACGTTCAACAGTACGAAGTGTAGTTGTTAGCCAAGGCAAAGCTTACCCTTAACGTGTTAGTTAGTACGAGTATTTATGCGTTAGCAATCGGCGCATTGCTAGTTAACTAAGTGAAAAGCTACTGAAACTGCATTTTACCTAAAAACCATAGTTACATACATACATACATTTACTTATACATACATACATTTCGATATGTTATTGTTTTTACTAATTTAACAAAGTTTGCGATTATTTGTTAATACTTTCTATACTGTATTTCAATTAAGTGTCTAATTTAAAAACTTGTAACGCAATTCATGATTTCGATATTTTTTAACATTCTGCTTTAGGGCAAATACAAATGTATAATTGTAGCAAATACTTACTAAAAAACCGAAAACAAAATACAAATAACCATTTAAATAGTTAAAATGCAAAACGTTTCATATACAAGTCTTGAACGATTTCAAATAGCGCCAAATGAACTTACATATATATCCATACTAATAACCAAGTGAGGAATTGTTCATTTTTAATAAAAATCTACAAAACAAAACAAATTTCACTAAAATCTTATAAATCTGTTACATATAAAACTAAGCTTCTGTTTTTACGGATAATTATTTTTTTAGCAATTGCAGGACAAAGAAGCTTCGGGGTGAACTCTTATTAACGAATTTATTTATATAAAGCCAATAAAAGAGATTTGTCGCTGATATTTAAAAATATGCATGTTTGATAGTTGCAACATTTAATATAGTTTAAAGAATCTTATGTTATTGTTTTGTTTTTGGCTGCCTAAAACTTAGATAGATGAAAGAAAAAGGCAATTGACGACTTAGTTCCGAGTCATTTTGTATCCATAGCAATCTTATTTCCAAGAAATATACATTGTCCTTTTTTTGTTTTTTTTTTTGTTTTTGCAATTGTAATGTTTTTAGTTTTTAGCCTATACTTTTTTTGTGTAGATATTTATTCTTGTGTACTAAATAATATTCCGTTTGTTACTCTATTTCATAGATTTCATTCTTCTAGTTTGTTGTAAACGTTCATCACCATTCGATCCAGTTGATTTTAAGCACTTTACTTGCCCACATCGTTCATATTCTTGGGCAAACTGAGCAGCGAGTTTATCAGCTCCGAGTTGCGCTTGGGCATTCGCATATTTGTGGCAACGGAGTTTCCCAGAAAGTACGGATACTTGCAGGGATTGCCAGATGGCGCCTGGATGGGCGCATACCGAGCGGCATTGTTCAGCCAGTCATAGAGATCCCGACTGTACTCCCTTTCCACATAGCGCTCCTCGTCGGGCGAGGCCAGGACGATGGAGCTGCGCAGGCTGCATGCCAGCGCCAGTAGAACCAACGTCAGAGCGTGGTTGGTCATCCTCAATGGAAACTGTGAGCAGAAGTCAGGAATGTGTACAGCAACAGGTCCAAAGAACTCGAAACTCGGGAATGAACAATTGCCAGTCGCGGCCATCATTTATATAGGAGGCCAGGAGCATGTTCGTTAACTGGGCTAGGACTAGGTAAATCACAGCAGGAAATGGCACGTGTACCCAATCCAATTCCACTGCGAGTGTCAGTTTCAGGGCAAATATGCCAATCGCAGGCAAATATGGGGCGGTTGCTGCGAGTCGCCGCATGACTAATATTTGATTATGCACCATTTTATGTGATTGTCACAAGCTCAGCTAAAACAGCATCGGAGGGACAAACAAGTTGCGCTATTTGCTTGCGCAAAAGGTCCTGGTTGTGGATTGACGACATACGCACACACTCTCACACACACACACACACACACACACACACACACACACACACACACCCACACAGACACATATGCATATATGACGACATCAACTGATTAATTTTAGACTAGGACCATCAAATTATATTCTGCATAAAATATCCACATTCGCTTTTATGGCTCTTGCAAAAATCCCAAACTAACAGAACCTACGCAAAATGCCAGATTAGGGAACGGGCATTTTTATTGGGTATCTTTTATAGGCAGTTTGAACACATAACGCAAATATTTGCGTAAATGCGAAATACGACCTTGACGAGCCATTAAATTTGCACTTAAAAAGTCCTGACCAGAGATAGCCAAAGTCTAAGGAGATAATTGTTCAAATCGATCCATTTGTTGTATTAAATAATACAAATATTAATATTTGCACACGTATATCTGCCAAAAATTGCGACATATTGTTAAAAAACAATATTTTTAAGTCAAAACTAGAAAAACCTACGCCAATGATTAGCAAACATTTTGAAACAGTTGTGCAAATTTGCAAATTTGTTTATCAGTAAATTCCAGAAATTGCTATAAAAGCAAAGCCATTGGCAGAAATTGATTAGAAGTTTCGAAGATCCGCGCTATCGTAATAAATCTATAATGAGAATCATAGAGTTAACCTTGGGATGTGCCCTGTTGGCCTTCTGCATGATCCAAGGAAGCGAGGCGGTTGCCTGCACATCGCCCGACGTGCCAACAGGCTGCACTGATTGCACGGATGATCTGAATGCGGATGAGCCCGACTGCACCACCACGACAACGACAACAACGGCGGCAACAACAACAACAACAACAACAACGGTGTCATCAGCAGCAACGGTTCGACCGGTAGCATCAGGCCCCAAACGGAAGGTGGTCCGCATCACCAATCTAAGGTACACGAATGTCCGTCGAATCAAGGTTAAGAAAAATGGCACACCAGTCACTAACAGAAATCAGCTTCAAGGAAATAACGCTCGTTTAGTGGGCGTGATTGTGGGCTAAATCTAATCGGACAAATAAAATATTATCATTTGGAAAAAACATTAATAATTGTATTATTTAGTTGAGGTTAAACCCTTTTATAAAAAAAGTGTAAGTAAACTTTACAAAATTTTAACAATACATTTTTCAATTGAAGTAGAATCTAAAACCCGGTGATTTTTTCTTCAGCTAATGAAACATATTGTTCATAAGGCACGGATGCCTTGCAAAACAATAAAATATATATAATATAAAAGCAGAATCTAAGAACAACTATTAATTAAAAAAAGTAAAAAAATAAAAAAAAAATAATTCTGAAGAAAATGGTCCGATATTTTTCTTAACCTATATAAAATGAATTTTAAATATTTTTAAAAAATATTAGTTTGCTTTTTAGAACAAAAAAGATGTATTCAAATAAGTTATATGTACATATCCGATAACTTACAAGATTTTTAATGCTTTGGTGCTTACCCTTTTACAGCATTAAAATGTTAGATTTTGTTTCTCTTCTTGAGATCGGACGTGAACGTTATTGTTTACCAAACACCCAATTCACAATTAAGACTGCATTTTATTTTGAATTTTCAATGGTGTGATTTATTTTTATTTGTTTTGATTCAATTGCATTTTTGACATAGTTACATAAATTAATATAATTTCAATAATTTCCAGCAAACTGAAAAGCATAGTTATTTGGACGTTAAGCAAATAGTTGCCTAATTTGCAGTATTGTTTCAGTTTTCAATAAATATCGACAATTTTTTTTTTTGAAAATCAACTAAAATGGGTTTACTAACAAAAAGTTGTATATTTTTCAAAAAGAACCCAAAATAGTGCCAGCGATTGACCAAAAGCCGTATGATTTAAGTTACGAAGAAAGTTCGCCGCCAACATGAAATATTACAAGTTCTCTAGATATTTTTATTTTCATTGTAAGCCAGTTAATGCGGTTCTTTTTCATTCACGACTTTAACTATAGCTTAGCATGGAAATAATATTATAAACAAGTATGCTAGTACGTTCATAAAGTTGTCTGGATTTTGATTCTCAATAGCATGACAGAATATCTAGAAAAATAGTATTTGCTTTTTTGGTTTAAACTCGTTTTCTTTTGCAATTACACAAATAATGAGGTGCCCATAATTACATCCAAACATTATTAATTATTTTGTTTGTATACAATTACAATTGCAACATTTACATATATTTGTATATGTATTTGTATATGTGTATGTATGTTTATCGAATACTTTTTATACTTAACCACTTTATACACACATAAAGTAAATTTCTTAGCAATTTTGATCAACATTTAGAATAGAATGAGATACACAAAACTGCGCATATTTGTTATTGTAGCTAAAGTTAATTACTATTTAGGTAGGTGCTAATAATATTAATTAAGTATTACCTTATTTGCCATTTAGATTTGAGTTGAATTCAAAAATTGACGTCACGCAATGCATTTTATAGATATTTTATAGTTGTAACTACAATTAAACATTCGATTTTTTATATATTATATATATATATATATAAACATAGTTTTAACAGATGACCATATATATGTATATATATATATATATGTATATATTAATAGTTCTTCATTGCCTTTTGCTGTGCGTTTAACAATTTATTAATTTTACAATGCTTTAATCTTGTGCTGTGCTCAAAAATGACATAGTACAATAGCTATTTTTCATTAGTATGATATTAGTTTATAGGTTTGTTTTTAGCTAGTCTAGAAATATCATATAGTATTGCTATAGTTTATATTCTTCACAAATTCTGGATTAACTAAACAGCTACGAGCATACTAATATGTGTTGCTATTTAACACATATCATGTGCTAAATTATAGTTAATTATATTATAGAATGTTTTTGTATTGTGGTATGCCATCTAGATATTAAGAGCTTTAACCATAAGTTAGTATGAGTACAACACGTGTTTAGCTATCACATGTGGACTAGTTGTAATAGTTTTTGGGTACATCAACCTCGAAAGCCTCACAAAAGTTTGTTAGGTTAAGCATATATATATGTATATATATATTAGTGTTATATGTTTGGTATTTCATACGTTTGACTAGCACGGTTTTGGTTACGAAAGGGTATCTGTATTGATAATCCGAATAGATAGCTGTGAGTGAGTACAAACACCTAAGAGCTTAGAGGTAAGATTCAGATTCAAAGAGAGAGAAAGAGAGTATACCAAAAGGCTGAACGCACATGCGCGTCTTGACCTTCAGGACCTTAAATAGATCACATGATTTGACATTCACTTAGGTATAATATTGCAATTATATTTGCTGTATGGGTGTGTGCGTGTGGGTGTTGGGTCTCTACTTATAGGCATATACACGTAGAGCAACGAAAAATGTTTTCATTCAACTTGAACTACACATAAACTAGATACTATAGCAGTTAGTTAGGATCGGTCATTTAAGATTTTTTTGATGTAGGATTGCCGGCTGGCGTTTGTTGCTTTGCACACAGTCCAGCCAACGGGTTAGGCAATTAGAAGTTGGTCAGCCCCCCTCCGCTTTTGTCAGTCTCACTGCCAGCCGCATTGGAGGGGGTCGTCAAACTCTAATTTGACGGCTTTCGTCATAAGAGCGCGCACAGCTTGGAACGTTTCTTGCTCTTGTCGACGGTGCCGGCCGAGGATGTGGAGGAGGATGCGGACATGCGTCCAACACTGCCCGAATGCGGCTGAGATGGGCTGGTCGGACTCTTGTCGTCCATATCCTCGCTGACATGCGATTCGAGCAGCTTGAGCGATGTCTTCGGCTTCGAGCCGTCCATGCTGTTGTAAAGCGTCTTCGATAGCTTGGAGCGCACCACTTTGCCAAGGGCCCCGGTCTTTTTGATGCTCAGCCTTGAGCCGCTGCGCTGATGCTCCGGCGTGTGGCTATCGTCGCCGCCCTGCTGCGACTGCTGATTGCAGTTGAGCGTTGTCACTGTGAACTCAATGTCTTTGATCTCCTCATCGGCACAGCCGGCAAACTCCTCCACTGGCTTGTCAATGGTATCGTGATCGATCCAGGTCAGGCCCATCTCCACTTTTTCGGCCAAATCCTGCCAGTTGCGTCGATTCTCCAGTGTGCCCTCGTACAGTGGCGTTATCCATGGAAACGTGTCGCAAAGTACTCGATAGAGCGGCAGGCAAATGACATCAATAAAGCCCACCTGCATCTTGGGCAGCTCATCTTTGCGTTCTCTACATTATTATTTTTATTTTTGTTTGTCTTAGGGCTGTTAGCTCAATATCAGTAGAGAATTCACTTACCTGTCCATCATCGCCACCGGCTGCGTGTTCAGCTGCAGCTTTTCTAGATCACCCTGATCGAAGAACTCATCTGCAACCAGCTTGGCAACTCGATGCTGCACCTCCCAGGGTTTGGCTATGGCGCTCACATCGCAGGCCGTCATCATCATGCCACATAGCACTTGAGAAAACGATATGTAAATATTACGTATACGCCTTGTGTGACCCAAACACTTACAATCCTTCTTCTCCTCGCCCTGCCAGTCGAATTCACCGTTTTCGACCAACTCAAGAAATGCGTTGCGCTTCTTAAAATACATGGCCAAATCGGTGGAGAGAATGGCGCTTTCGACAGTCTTCATAACAGAGCGATAATCTTCGGTCGAGAGCGCCTAGAAAAAATGAAAAAAAAAGATTAAGGTTTTAATTAACTCATAGATAAATTAAATTTTAATATACCATTGCTCACCTGAAATATATTGTTGCCCTCCGAATTCAATATCATAACACACTGATCAAAATGATGGTGCTCCATGGTGCTAGTCGTATAGAGTATAGCCAATGGTGATTCTGTTTTGGTTTGGAACGCATTGTTGGTGCCGCGATGATCCAGATCGTGGCACAGACAGGCCACCAGTAGGCCCAATATTTCCAGATCCGTCATAAAACGCTCCATTTTGCCCGTCTTCAGCATGGCAAACATGGTCTGGGCCACATTAAGAGCATGCCGCCAGTTGTGATACTTGACAGGGCGATAATTCTTGCGCACGCTCAGCACCCAGCGACAGAGCACCTGATTGGATTCAATTGGACATCAGAACTGTGCGACGTAAGAACTTTGAATGAGTGTACTTACATCGTAGGGTATGTGAAACTGGGAGACCAGATTGCATTGCATAAACATGCGCAACACTGCGCGACAAGTGTCATCGTCCACCAGATCAAAGTCTATGCGCATCAGTTATAAAGGAAAGAGAGAGAAATTATTTGTAGATGGATGCACTCTGGCAAGTTTGTTGTTGTTACCTGTAAAGGTGAAGCTGTACAAATTGTATGCTTCGGCCTCGGCAATGGGATCCTGGGTCAGTTTCTCTGTCTGATCCTGACTGGCTGTCGCGTGATAGCTGAGGCACTCCAGCGCCACCTTCTGCTTGGCCATCAGCTTGCAGGCGTTTTCGTACATCTGCGTGTTGTGTATGCCCAGTCCGCAGAATATGGCAAACGCCTCGAAGATCGAGGCATCCGATTCGGTGAAGGGTGATCCGCTCGCCTGCACAGAAACAGCAGCAGGATCAGCGGGTAATGTGCAGAAGTGAGTGTCTCTAGTTACCCACCTTGTTAATCAATTGCGCCACACCGATCACCGTCTTCTGGGCGTTCACAATGGGCATGCAGAGTATCGCATGGGTGCTATCGATCTCGCTCTCGGCGTGTATTTGATTGTGCTCCCTGACCCAGTCCTGCACATTGCAAATGTTGACCGTTTGACCGGTGGCGGCCACAAACTGGGCAATCTGCGCCAGCGTCGAGTGGCTCAGCTCATTGATGGAGGGCCGGGACACATTCGCGGCCTGGTATTCGCCACCCAGCTCGAAGAGGACAGTGAAACGATTGCGCATATTTTGCTGCAATGCGCAATAAAAGCGATTCAAGTGTTTACACATGCATATAACGGATATCAGATATATCAAATGTGAAATGGAAACGAAAGTGAAAAATGTTGAACTCACCTTTTCCTCAAAGCTGTCGCCGCTTTTAATGGCACGAGTGGTGCGCTCCTCCATCTGACGGGGTTTCTCGATAATCTTCTCCAAATGGCTCTGTAAAAGGCATGCAAAGTGCATGGATTAAGTGGCTGCCACTAATGGCGCATCACCTGCTCCCCGAGCAGCCAGGGCGCAGATAAATTGCCGCTGCTTAAAGCACTGCTGCCACCGCGTGGCACATGGAAAAAAATATCATCATCAGAAGTGCTGCCACATGACCTGGCATATTTATTTTCAACAACTTTTGCCAGCAAATGTCAGCCCCTCTATAGTGAAGTACACATATGAAAAATTTATGTACGCGTACTTTTATTATCGGACTTCAGATTATAATTGGCAATTTGTGCGGTAATCGCATTTAAATACAGAGCCCAATGAATGAGTAATCAACAGCAATCATCATTTAATTTAGCTGGACAAAGTGTGATACAAATAGCTGAACCAAACCAAAAAGAAAAACAAGTAAGATTGCTCTAGTCGGGACCTCCCGACTAGGAGATACCCTGAACCCAGCATTTAACACATACACACAAACTCTCGGCACTAAA